>JAZHYW010025501.1:0-43445 GCA_037355805.1 Ixodes ricinus | reverse complement strand
TGGCGCAACATGGAACGGCCCTCTCGAGGGGTGTCCTGCCCACTCTATCAGCTGGCGTGAACGCGGAAGGCTGCTCGCACGCTTTTTGCAAACATCATCGCTCGAACAAACAAACTAAAGCATGAGGGCGTATCAACGATGTCGTCATCGAAAAACAAAAATATATATCATAAAGCACGTTACTTTTATCGCTTATCAAGATTCAGTAGAGTGGCCGCACGTTCGCGCGTTATAGACGCTTTGCAGCAGCTGTGCATGGGCGCCACCATAAGTGACCTTCAGTTTTTGTTCCCTCTTATTACGTTCGCTTCACGTCATTGATGCCACAGCAGGACAGGTTATTTGCGACTTTGGGTGCTACTGTGTCGCTCACTCCCCAGCATAGGCCCCTGGAGGCTCATAAACGCCCGCTTCAGTGGCTCGGCATTTCGGCAAAACAGGGAAGGTCGTATGGCGGCAATCTGGCGCGTGTGCAAGCGTCTATAGACAGGGTTTTTCGGAGTTTATTTTTCGTCAAATTCGGAGGAGTGTTTTCGGAGTTTATTTCTTGCCGAAGAATCCGGAGTTTCTACCTCTTTGATACCGCAATTCTCCGAAATTCGGAGTTTTAATTTCGCTGTGTTTCCCTGTAAAGATAAAATAAATAATAGCCGAATGTAAGCGTATGCCAGATAAAAGCTCATAAAACGCTTGCTTGTATCAATTGAAATATCGTCCAGTTGGGTTTGACGTTGGTGCCAGTGCCGTTGGCAATATGCTAATTTATCCACGAAAAAAGTCACACACAAGTGGCGCTTCGATAAACGCCGATACCCAACAAGATCAATAAACTCCCGGAGGTGGTTAGCACTACAGAAGCATGTAGTCATCCCATCCTATTCCATCAAATCTAGCCCGCGGCCGCAGAGGTGGAAGTAAAGGCAGACTTGTACCCGTTACGCATTACAAGTAATCAAATTACTTGCAATCGATTGCTTTTGGAAGCGAATTTCTGTAATCAGTTGATTTACTTTGTTAAGAGTTACCAAGAGATCTATTCAGGGCGAAGTTTGAGGGAGGCAGAATGCTTGGCTTTGCAAGTCCTTCGTTCAAACTAGCCCCCTCACGCACACACACACAGAAATAAAGAAAAAACAAACAATCCTCCTTACGGTACCTACTCGCAGTCCGTGAGGAGAACCAGAACCGAAGAATGTCTAAAGCGGATGAAAAATATAACAAAGCCAGTTCAAATGTTGCCCAGTTCCCCTACGTGGTCTTTTGCGGCAGGCAAGGTTTCGAGTTCAGAAGTGGTCGGGGCGATCTCTTCCGCTAATGAATGTATCCGTTTCAAATCCGGAGCTGCTGCAGTCCAGTATAACATGCGAGTTCATCCCCCCTTGAATGTCTTGGAGATGAGCGACTCAAACTTTAGGCGGCAACCCTTGCTAGCAACATCAAGATCCTAGAACCCCGCCTCTGCTCCCCCGCCCCCCCCCCACACACACACACACACACCCGACTGGCGAACGCCCAAATCGTTAAACTTCATCAAACGAATTCCTATGCTTGTGTCCGCATTCTGAAGGTGCAACGACCACGAAGAGGGAACCCGTTTCTTCATCTTCAATACTTGTGAAAATGTGAAATACAGGTGGGAAGTAGTTCATTGTTATGAGCGCTAAAAGATGCAAGGTCTTCACACAATGAAGTAATCGGAAAAGTAAAGGTTACTTCATAAAGTAATGTCCAATTACTTCTGCTGTCCAGTAATCAAGCCGTCTAATCAGAATACTTTTTAGCCTAAGAATAATAGTAATTGTAATCGATTACTTTTTTTTTTTGGTAACGTGTCCAAGACTGAGTAAAGGCAATGGAGAGTTTGAACTACCCTGTTCCCAATTTTATACAATCCCTATGGTCCCTAGCTTTCACTGTTGCTAAAACATACCCTTCCCTTTCTCTAAATCACAAATCGCACTTGACCCAAACTGGAAACCAAAAGAGTGGCTTTTATCGTGACCCTAATGTACAACGAACGACCTGTTGCCCTGAATCAGCCTTGAAGAAAAAGGCGTCCAAGACCGCTTTTGACAACGGTCCGAGATTTGAAAGATAATCCTGGTGGAATTTTCCCAGGACCATTGGCTCAGTGCTGATCAAACTGTAAAACAAAACAAAAAAGACTTACTTTTTTCTTTTTTTGCCGGGAGAGGAGGGGGGGGGGGCGGCATTGACAAATAAATATTCGGAGCTCTATCCGATAAATCCAGGCGGTCCGGCCAAGAATTTTACCGGTGGGTGTTTTTCGGATTTATCCGAAAACACGGAGCCCTAGTTATAGACGAGTGTGATTAGCACTGTACCTACCCCCTTCCCCCTCCCCCCCCCCCCCCCTGCGATCCCAAAGTTTTGTCCGTCCGTCTGTGCGTTTCCCGCTAAGATTAGCAGCGAAATTCATGCCACGTGACCAGAACGCCACTCAGTTTCCCCGTTAAATTTAGCGGGAAAATCGATGTCACGTGACCTGACGCTACGAGACTTCTGCATCAATTCAGTTTCCTCCTGCAGATATACAAAAGCGCCAAAAACGACAGGGACAAAGAAGAGCGGAAACAACACAAGGCACATTTCCTCGTTAAAGGGCAACTCCGCTCAGTTCCGAAGATTTCGGAATAATTGGTGATTCCGCTTTGAAAAGCCCTATACTTTGTTTCAGCTTGGGTCCAGACGCAGCCGATGCTACAAGCGCGAGCTCGGGCTTCCAGCGTCCCTGCCAAGCACGCGCGCTCGTGCAGTACAGGCACTGTTCAGGGCCACACGCTCGTGCTTGTAGCATCGGCTGTGTCTGGACCCAAGCTGAAACAAAGTATAGTAAGGCACTACGCCGTTTGCTTCGCGAAAAATAGGATATATATTTTTAAATCTAATTTTAAATACGAGCGGAAATCAGAAACCGAAACTTCGGCTCCGTCCGGCAACATTGGCCTCCGGCGGCCAAGAACATGGTCATCACGTTGTACGAGATGTCACGTGATCCTCTACTCAACGACGGGCGGGATTGGGGCGGGCGTGTGCCAGGCGCAAGTGTCGTCTGCACCACACTCTTCGCCACGTTTTGGAGTCTACGACATTCGACTGACGTCTGCACAGCTGCGGCATAAGTCTGCGCACGTGGTGTCCGTATGTGGACGAAACTCCGGGAGACAATAATGACAAACGGTGAGACGACGACGGCGGTTGTGACGCGGAAGACGGCGGTAACGGCGGGACCACGGCGGGCGGCCGGACGGCTCCCAAGAAGCGCGCTGCGCAGGTTACGCCAATCACATAGACACCGCTGAGCGCCGAGAGGAAACGTTGCTGCCGTCATGCGCTACGCTCACCCGGAGAAGTAAAAACAAGCAAAGAGGGCAATGGTGATGACGTTTAGCTCAATGTTGACTGCGCCCATGCCGTAGCCTTGAGTGTGCTGTCTGCTTTCGCCCGCTCGAGTCAGCCGATTTCGGCAACTTGGAGAGTTGAAAAGTTTGCTCAGCTCGAAAATTTACATCGCCTGACCTATACACCCCTTCAGATTCCTTGCTAAATTTTGCGGGGAAATTTGTCACTTAATAGGACACTGAACCTAGGAAAAATAATATTTTTCTTCCTGGTTAGGACAGGCATAACTCTAAAATAAATGTTCGCCGAAAAAAGAATTTGCGTGCCCAATATTTATGTTACAGTAGAGGGTTTTTCGTAGACCATTTCCCGCCTACGCTGCGATCTCCGAAACAAAGACGCCACTACTGCGCATGCGCGATGCAAGTCTTGCCTGCAGAGTCCCGGATATCGCAGCGGGTTGCGGAGAACGTTGCGGGACAGCGGAAACGATCTACGAAAACTCCGTCATGAGAATCTTTCGATTTGCGGGCGAAACCGCAATTCGACCACTGTTGGATGATGATGATGATAGCATTTGTAGCCAATTAGTGCGCGATCTGAGGTCCGCGAACTCACAGCGAACTCACTCTTCAGTTGAGACAACTGTGGAAACTACGTGCCAGCCGGACCGATGAGCCGCCTCCCTCTTGTCACCTGACGCTGCTCTCCGCGCGTGGATGTGACCAGGAGCGTGATGACGTGGCGAAAGAGAGGCGTATGACTGGCTCTACGAGGGCGTAGCTTCCACTCCGAGTCTCAGCTTAGGGGCAGAACGGAGTATCTACCTACACACTGCTTACAAACAAGACCGCGTTTGCCCACACCATGTGTAGGCACTGCGCAGTCGCAGAAACCAGATTCGCGCGAGGTGAAGCATCTGCGCATGCCGAGTACCGACAGCAGCGCCACCGCAGTGGTGTGACGTCAGAGAGTTGAGTTGGTCTATACACGTTTGCAAGAAAGGCGCTCCTGTGCGCTGCCATTTTGAGCGATGCTGGCGCCGCGTAACGTTTCCGCCATGCTGGGGTGCGCCAGGGGCACGTCAATGGCGTGCGCGATGACAAGATGGCGGCGTCTGATGTATCGCCGACGGCCGGCGTCAGCGACACCCTTACTGTTTTGGAACGCAGGAGGAGGTATCCACACAGAATCGTAGCATCATATATTGTTGGACGGGTTGGGGCATGTTTAAGAGTTGTAGCTGATTTTATAACGATTGCAGGCTCTGCTTCCAGCACGTCGTGGAAGCCAGAGCTACCGCGAGTACCGGCCATCGTTGATGCAATGGTGCATGCGGCTTCTGCCGCGTTCTGATGAAGTGCTTTGAGACTTTAGATATTTTCTGTAATTTTTCGATTTGTCACTGGTTTAGCTGTTTTATTTAATTGTTTGGGCTCTTTCGCGGTCAATACCAACATCTGCATGTTTTCTAAAAAAAAGTTATTTTTGCAATTAGTGTGTCTCTGCATCAGCAAGAGACGCTTAGCAACACTGCACGAAAAGCAGGGAACGCCCTGGCTGGAGAGTAGGTCCGCCTCACCCCGGCGCGCGGTTCGAGGTTAAACCAGGATCCCACTTGCAAAGGTGTATAGTTGGGTACAAACTCTATCATCATCATCCTACAGGGATACAATTTCCGGTTTCGCCCGCAAGTAAAGATATTCGTACTGTAACATAAACATTTGACAAAGAGGTTCTTTTTTTGTTGACGGACATGCATTTTGGGATCTGCCTGTCCTAACGAGGTAGATTTATTTTTTCCTATGTTCAGTATTTATTTAACTTGCTGTCACGACTCACAAGTCCTATGCACAATTCAGTTTCCCGCCAAATTAGCCGCGGAAATTGATGTCACGTGACTTAAACCCCGATTTAGTATTTCCGCCAAATTTAGCGGGAAAATTGACGTCACATGACTTACACTATACACGTTTTTTACAAGGGCGCAGCCATTTTGAGTGTCGTCACTTCTGGCATGCGTTAATACATCGTTCTGATCTTTCCACGCCGGTGAAGGGCGTTCACGAAAAATGCGTGATTATCTTACATTCTTTTGCCTCACCGATATTTTTTTTTCGCATAGAGTATTCCAGGTTGACATGTTATATTATTTTTCATCCCGCATACCAGCTACGGAACCCACGTGACTGAGAACGAAAAGAAACACAAAACATCTATATCCGACTCGTTATCGCGTTCCAAACAAATTAAAGAGATCGCTTAAATACTGAATTTCATGCAGTGTTTAAGGACTATTTTAGACTTCAGAAATATGTAAAAACAAAAAAACGCAGAAGTTGTGTAATGAACTTTATCGTATATACCTAATAAAGTATGAATTAAAACCGGTTCACAATTACTCTGCCATGCCGAAATATTTAAAGGTCAGCGCTACATCAGCGCAAGTTTTAGTTGCTGACTCAGCACTGAATTAGTGCTTTACTGTGTCTTTCAACATCAAAAGTCTGGGTCACATGCAGCAGAGCACTGATACTGCACTGAAAAAGGACAAACCAGTGTCTATAGATCTTTTTCGCATGGGCCGCCAGCGCGCAAATCACGCAGCTTCGACCCGGTACATTTTTTTAGTGACCTCTAACGCAGAGTATGCAACCGGCAAGGGTATGGGCAAAGAGGCTTAGAGACGGTTGTTTGTTTTTAATTACCCTGTTAAAGTTTTTTTTTTTTAAATCTACGGTTGCCTGGCTATCACTTTCTCTTCGTTAGGTGCCGAAATAACTCAAACAAGCATATGATCAATCGCGGAAAGCGTGCGATGGGCACTAGAGGATTCAGCGCGAATCTGGCAGCAATGTTTTCGAACTTTACATGTTCCCCGAGGATCTTTATTCATGACGTCAGTCGATTGCGATCGTCAGTCTCAAAAGCTTTGTATCAGACTCCTCGTCGCGTTTGTGCTCACAACTCTGAGGATAAACCGGTGCTCATGCACCTAATAGGTTATCACTGCAAGGTATACGCCAGGCTCGTAGCCAGGATTTTGTTTCGGGGGGGGGGGGGCGCCCATGGCAAAATGCCCGTATGAGGGGAGGAGGGAGAGGAGGTCCCAGCAAAATGGAAGAATTCGGGGGGGGGGGGCGGGTCCCATGGCCTCCCCCTGGCTACGTGCCTGGTATACGCTATTATTTCCTGGCATGCGAAGGTATGAAAACGTCCACGTGCCACCACTCAAGATGTAGCTACCAAATTCCAAGAGCTTATCTGCATAGATTACATTAAACTTCTCGTTATTTCTTCGTTGTGGAAACTCAATCCGAACACCCCGCCGTCTTCGTTCTCGTTCTTTCCAAGAGGCAAGGTGATGGCCTGTCATTAGCCAGCTCGGTTCGACTCGCCGACTGCCAGCCAATCATTAGTAGCCTACCATAGCCAAGTCTAGCCAAGTTCCTCCCATACCCACACCGTTCCCTAGCCAGATAGGCTGTGCTGCCACAACAGCCTGTATTTCAAGTTTTGAGCCCTAGACGGCGTCATCGGCGCCTCGATTCTCAAGATGGCGGCACCCTTAACATGAGGTCTATACACAAACACGTCGTGTGCAAACAATCCTGGTTTCTGCGCGTGCGCAGAAAGGAAGCCTTTGCTCATGCGCAGTACCGACAGCAGCGCCACGGGAGCGGCGTGACGTCAGAGAGTGTAATTTGTGCATGTGTGAACAGGTATTAATACTCCGTATTTTACGCACCTTGAAACACAGGGCAAACTAAGCGCCGGCTGGTCTGAAAACGGCTGCACGGCTTTCTAATGCTCGACAAACAAGTCTATATATACTTTTTTAATCATGAATTTGAAAGACAATCAGGCGCAAAGCAAACCGCTCTCAATCGTCCTACGGTCACAAAGCCGCATACACAGGCTCATTTGTGTTCTTTTTCATGCCTGCATGCACAAATCGTAATAGTGAAAATCCAAAACGTAAGTTCGTTAAGCTTATCAGGGAGAACCAATTTACGAATGAAAAGTTACAAACGTGAAACATTGGCGATGGCCTAAAAAAAGCACAAGCGATCCTCCTCAATTAAAATTGCGCATGGATAGCCACACGGTTTTGGTGATCCCTGCGGGCGAACCTAAATATTTGATTAAATGGCTGTGTTGTGTACACCGAGTGCGGATTGCAGAACGGGAACTACGCTGATATCAAAGTTGGTAAAACAGTTCAAATAGAATCGTTCTTGCTTACCTTCCATGAAGAGCATTAATGTGCAAGCGACCGCCAGAAGAAGCATATTGCCACAAAATGAAGAACCTTTAAATAATTAAAACAAAATTAGAAATGTTTTTAGTGACTAGATTTGCGCATACGAAATCTTATTTAGGCTGCTTTCTTTATGATGTTTTGGTACCAACAGCCATTCTTTTTATGCCACTATTTACGAAACACCAACGTTTTCGTCACCAGTTTTGGTCAGAGAGGAAGAGGAAAAAACGATAATGACTTGGGCAAAGATTTTGGCAGAATGTCCTGTTATGAATTTTCGTATGGCAATAACACGCGGTCAGAGGTTACAGCAGTATATCTAGAAATTGGTGAATTTTACATTTGTGTAGATTATACTTTTTATATTATTTTTCTCGTTAAGTTGTCTCGTAACAACAATTTTCCCTGCGGTTAAGGTATGAGTAGACAATCTGTCATGCTCATCTGGAGATATAATTTACTTTAATTGATTCGGCATAGATTGATCCAGGGCTTGTTTTTGTTGGTAGCTTGCTCGCGTAATTCACACTATACGAGCACGAAGTATTCATAGGATTAAACAAACTTTATTCCAGTCGTCACCACAAGTCAATGCGTCTGCGCAATAACTTTCTTTCAAGACATTTTTGCCGTGAGGTGTTCCTCAACAGAAAAACAAAAGGCTATTTCTGTTTGAACGAACTACTAAAAATTTTCGCTTGCTTTATATTTGTCTTTTTTTGTTTTCTTTGTTTTGTGTGTGTTTTATGCGTTATAGTTAATTTATATGGTGCTTAGTGCACAGCGGATCATTTTGATTGACCAGCCAGTACAAGTGTTCTAAACGAAAAGTATTAGATGTTCTATATCGTTCTATAACGTTAACTATAGCGTTCTATAACACTAAAGAAAATGTGGAACATAGTCTCAACCTCTTTTCATGTATTTGTTTCTATTTCTAGAACTGGGATCTAAAAAAACTTTCATGGCTTTACGACTTACCTTCCGTTGAGCTTAGTTATTGCATACAGAGACTGGCAAGTTCAGACTTGCAATATTGGGTCAGGAGGTGCCACTAACTCGATATGAATTTCCCGGCCTACAAATGACTGAATTATTTGCACAATAGATGAGTATAAACATCTTGATTGAGACTATTGAAAAAGGTAGGAACGCCATGGCTGCACGCATTGTGACGCAGATTGAATGCCATCTTAATGCTTTGTTCTGTCGAGCAACAAAAGGGCATCTGAGAATACCTGAATGGAAAATCTAACGTTTCCGTCAAATTGGGCTGGAGAAGGCCAGATACTAAGTGTTGTCCGTGAGCCGATGGTGGTTAGAATTATACTTTCTCGTATTCAACGCGCGATATAGCTTTTCAGTGCAAGCCATGACGATAGAATCCGCAATATTTTTTTGAATATTATTTTTCAAATGTTTTTTACAGGTATCTTCAAACTGATTCAATAACTGTTCGAAAAACATTTGTACTCTGTGCGAAAAAGTTTCCAATAAACATTATTAAAAGGATACTTTGTGTGCATTATAAATAGGGTTCTATGTTTTCGGGGGTTATTTTTCTTCAAATTCGGGGTGTTTTTCGGGCATTATTTTGTTTTCTTTCGGAATCGGTATTTTTAGGTGTTTATTTTTAGTGCAGGGCAGAAAATCGGGGTTTATCGGAACTAGTGTTATAAAACGACTGCATGCAACGTACTTACAAATTTGTGACCAGGGTCATTGGTACGTCATCCTGGTACCAAGAACAGATGGAGACGGGGAAAAGTGCGTGCTTCTCAAAGAAGGAAGCAACATCAAGTACAGTTTCTCAATCAGCCGGCAAGCGATATTGATCACTCCAGCATCAAGGACAGTTAGCACGGGATGTGTTCAGGTTCACAAGATAAAAATGCTGCCGATAAAAACTTTTCTTGCAAAACCAGATTTTCCAATTCAAAGGCAGCTTGGTTTTTTTTTATCAGTTTTCCACGGTCAGGGTTTATCAGTATTTACCGAAAACACGGAAACCTAAATATGAAGTAGGCATTTACTACGCCTCATTTTAAATACACGTCACGAGTATTTGCCATCCAGTACGACAATGTCAGATCAAAACCAGACTCAAAAATGCCAAATCTAGTGCAGGTCTGAAATTGGGTTTGATCGAATGCCAGGTCTTATCTTCCCCGAATATTTTTGTTTATTTTGTTTCGCAAGCTGGGCGTTTTTTACAGCGGAGCTGCTAAGGGCTAGTTTCCCCAGGATCGTGTCCCCCGCAAAGAAATGAAGACACTGAACTCTGGACACCTACTGCCATCTATGAGCGACAGGGGCAAGCCACGTATCTGGTTGCCGCCGTCGCTCATAGATGGCGGCAGCCTTTCCACTCTGGCTTGCCGACTTGCGGCCGGCCATTACTTTCCATTGTACAGCTTCGCTGGTCTTCCTTCTTCACCAGAGTGGAAAGGCTGAGAGTTATTTATTATTATTATTATTATTGTGCGACATTTTGGATGGATTCCCTATTCAGTCATTTTGAGTCTGGTTAATCTCCTTCCAGAGCACCTGATAGATGCTCTAGAAGATGGTTCAATTAATATTCGAAATGATCTGTACTGTGCGCTAAATGGTGTCAACTTTCTAGTAAAAGTAATTAAAAGGGTACTTTGTGCACATTGTAATTAGGATTAAATGTTTTAAGATGGTACATTTTTCATGAAAATCGAAACTGTGTTTTCAGGTTTTTTTTTAATCGGTGGTTTTTTATGTCTTTTTTTTAGTGCGGGGTAGGAAATTTGGATATATCGGAACTAGTGTTATAAAACGACTGCATGTAGCATGTGTGCAAATTTGTGACCAGGGTCATTGGTACGTCATCCTGGTACCGTGAACAGAAGGAGACGGGGAAAAGTGCGTGCTTCTTAAAGAAAGAAGCAACATCAAGTACATGCAGTTTCTCAATCAGCCGGCAAGCAATGTTGATCACTCTAGCATCAAGGACAGTTACCACGGGATGTGTTCAGGTTCACAAGATACAAATGCTAACGATAAAAGATTTTCTTTCAAAACCGGATTTTCCTTTTCAGAGGCAGCTCCGATTCGGGTTTTTTTTTCAGTTGTCCCCGATCGGGGTTTATCGGTATTTACTAAAAAAAAAAAACGGAAACCTAATTATGAAGAAGGCATTTAGTATGTCTCACTTTGAATATACTTCACAACTATATGGCACCCAGTACGAAATATGAGGTCAAAATCAGATTGAAAAATGCCAAATCCAGTCCGCGTCTGAAATCGCGTGTGATCGAATGCCAGGTCTTACCTTCACCGAATATTTCTGTTCATTTTGTTTCGCAAACTGGGCTTTTTTTTATCATGCTTAATTTTGGATTGATTGCCGATGGAGGCATTTTCAGTCAGGCCTAATCGGTTTCCAGGGCATCTGATAGAATCCCGTTCTTCGGCTCTAGCGATGGAGTTATAGCGGTAATCCATAGTCCCAGTGGAATCAGAATTGCATAAGGAAACCCGGAGTACGTGATGTGAATAGGGAGTTTTCGTAGACCGCGTTTCCCCCTCTGCTAAGCCCTCCGCAACGAAGCAGCCGCCACTGCGCCGGCGCGCCGATGGCCTTGACTGTAGAGTTCCGGCTAGCGTAGCTGGTTGCGGAGGAGCGTTGCGGGACAGCGGAAACGGAAACTACGAAACTCCCTAATGTATAGAGCGCGCTGACGCAGTAAACCGGATCTAACGAACACTCGGCACTGCACTCTAAAGGCCCGTTCGCACTCTTGCGACCGAGTAAGACCGAGAGAGACCAGACGGGTTTTTAAGCCTCTTGCGACGTCTTAGGACCGGAAGCGCTGCAGCGGAGCTAGTCCTAAGACATCGCAAAAGGCTTAAAAAATAGGTCTGGTCTCTCCCGGTCTTACTCGGTCGCAAGAGTGTGAACGGGCCTTAAGTATCAAACACAAGCTCGACACATTTCTTGCGGCCCGCATTTTATTGCCGCAGACAACGGTATACACAATCCGAGTTCGCACGCAGTAGGTTAAAGAAGGTACAATTACCGTTTTGAGCGTAAAATGACAGAAAAATACTGACACGAACGAGCCCCAAGTTTACTAGATCATTATTTCATCACACATAGCCCATATGTGAAAGCGATTGCATTATAATCAAGTGGAAGTTTCGTTTAGAATACAAATCAAAGTAGAAAATACAATCAAACTGTAGTGCTGTGGCACGAATCCTAGGTTAAAAGAGTCTTGAAAAGTTCCACGAATTGCGAATCTCATCAGGAGTCAAAATATTGTTCCGAAGCTTTTATTTGTTGTTCGTAGGCGGAGCCACCATACGAGTTTTGCCTATCTTGCCTGTTGTTGGCGAGCACCGACTGGCGACTGCCCCGACTTCGATGCTGTTAGTTGCGGCGTGCTTCGAGTTTTGTTTCGCTTCGCGACACTTTGCGACCTTTTTTCACCTTTTCGGCGAATATCCAACGATCAAGCATAGAGCACGCTGACATCCAGGCAGTCATTATGATCCCATTAAAGGAACCAGGAAGCAGACTCTCAAGATGATGAATAGTTCCTCTACAGAGTTGTCTTGGGTGACTGAAGTGATGTGTGATCATTTTACCTCGGTCCTTAGGGGAGATATCTGCAATGACTGTACTGTTTATTTTTGTACGTTTTTCTTATCATTCCTCAAGAAAGCTGCCTTCAGAAAGTGAAGATCTCACAACCTAATTGCACGTTTTACCTGTAATGGTTTTAAATCATAATAAAAATATTTTCCAGGATTAAAAAATATTGCACGAAGTTTATAAATGCCTATAAATAATTTTCTTTTTGAAGTTCTACACACACAACAATGTGAACCCTGTAACAGCCCTTAAAAGGCAGTCTACATGCATGAAAACAGATGTGGTCATGAGAGAAAGAAATATCCTACGTTAAAAGCTTGGCGATTCGACCGAACTAAATGGCCCGAGCGCTGCCACTATGTCGAAAAATTAAAAGGAAGAAAATTTTAAAACCTTGCCATTAAGATACTCGCGTTCTCCGGCAGGAACTTCGGGTGTGCCTTGTAGCTACGTCGCGCCCAGCTTCAAGATGGCACCTGAGAGAAGGTCTTTATTAGCTATACGGTAAAGTGAGGTAATTTCAATTATTATTTAAACAGTATAATCATTCTCGATGACAATCACAAGCATTCTGAAGGGGTTTACTGTGCAAGCCGTGTCCTAAAAGAAATAAAGACGTCAGAAATATTAAACCAGGCATTTTTTACTTTTTTCTGACTTTCTCCAGCACGAGATTCCGATTAAACAACAACAACAACAACAACATCAACAAAGAGATCTCATATATATATCGCAATTAAAGCATCACTCGAACAATCTGAAGGTTAATCAGTGACCTGACCAGACCCGATATGAGTTTGGTGAGGCGAAGGGTGATCGGAAAGTATCGTGAGAGTCGCTAGCCTTCATCAGTTAAAGATTGTCGCTGCGGTCGATGCCGTTTGTGTTGTGGTGGGGGTTTGTCGTTGGAGTTGCAAAGTGTATTATGTTTGAATAGACAATTATTGTGCCAGAAATTTAGAACATTATTCTTTTGACATCCGCAACACTCACAGAGAAATTTGAAGCGGTGAACCCACACTACCGAGAAAAGCATGTAATAACACGTACACTGCTCGCGTTGCTTGGTTACACACGTTTGTTGCACACGCGGCAGATATATTAGAAATTTTATTCCACTTGTTTCAGTTGTCCTGAAATCTAAGTTTCCGGATGGTAACATAAAACAAAAAAATATACATGCTTGGCATATTTCTACACCTCAATAAGGCTTTTATGGCGTTCAGCATGACATCCTTTTACAGAACCTTCCGTTTTGCACAGTGCGCGGTATTGCCTCATCACTGTTTGAAAGTTACATCACTACGAGACCGCAATATACAGTAGTAAATGGAGTAAAGTCAGACGTTCAGTACAAAATGTATGGGGTTCCTCAGGGGTCTATTCTATGTCCATATGTTATGTTTGTTATATATTAACGACGCATAGTAAACATATATGTCAGTTCAAATATAGTCCTATTTGCAGATGACACATATATTTTCTTTTCTGGCCTGGACATCTAAGACCTCTTTGGAAAGGTCGAAACAGTGTTTGTGGGGATAAAACTTATATGGCTTAGATCTAATAAACTTTATTTAAACATAAAAAAAAACAAAGTAGTTACTCTTTAGACCAAAACGAAGGATACCACCTTCAATTTGCAATTATAATTCCAGGACTCTTATATTCAATAATCTTCAACCTATCATGGACGCCACATACTGATTCTTTAAGAACAAGTCTTTGTCGAGCTGTATTTTTAAAAATAGGTTAAGATATTATATTCCAGCAAAAGTGAAACGGGAAATTTATTTCCCCTTGTGCAATCCGCATTAGCTAGTGCCTTTTAGCTTGGTCAACTACATCCCAAACAAATCTAGACAATATTGTATTCATACAAAACCAAGCGTTGCGAGCGATTGGTAACATACAACTTCTTAAAAGTGCCACACTAAATTATAGGACATACCAAATACTCAACGTTAGAGATCTACATATATACAAACTATCACTTGAAATTTGGCGGCAATTTCAGCTCGATAAATTGTCGTTCCATGATAAGTATCACGCCGAAAGATAGCCCGCATAATTTAAAGCGACATTTGTTAATAAACATTGCGTTCGCAGAACAGATTATGGAGGCCAGAGAGTTGAGTTTTCTAATACCAGAATATTTAAATCAGCACCCGTATATTTTGGCTACTATTGGATTGCGTACAATCACTCTATATATAAGAATAACGTAAAAGGACATTTACTCGCAGCGGAATAAAACCGGATGTGTTTTAAGCAAAATGCTTAGGATGATAACTAGCAAATGCCTTTTCACCTTATGTTTGTTTTCTGGTGTATTTGTTTTGTTTTTTATGGAATTTCGGTTTGGAATGAAATTGTATCACTCATCATTGGTTCCATGTTTTTGCTACCGTTGCTGCGCTATGTTTGTTTCTGGTGTATTTGCTTTGTTTTTTATAGATTTTGGTTTGGAATGAAATTGTATCACTCATCATTTGTTCCATGTTTTTGCTACCATTGCTGCCAAGAGGATGGCATGGCCCCGATCAGGATTTTAAGCCTTTTGCCATGTCCTCTGATACATCTTTGTGCTGTTATGTCTTAAATAAAGGCATAAACAAACAAACAAAGAAACAACTAGGAGAGGCACTTTCTCCTCATCCCAACGTAGTAGAATTGTTTCGACTCCGAAAAACGCACCCACACCATGGCACAGTAAAAGGAAACATTAGCTGCAGCGGAATTCTATAACACGGTGATTTCCAATACAGCACTAACTTCTCTTCATGCTAAATATTTATACTACCGTAAAAGCTAAAAGTTGCAAAAACAAAAATGCATAAAACCTGAGATTCCACAGCCTGCAGGTCCCGTATTATATTATCCGGGTTGGAATTCATTGTTTTGTTGAATTCCCACGCTGGTGAACTAATACATCTAGTTTAAAAGAAACAGATAAATAACATGAATACTGCAGTTCACCCGGAGACAGGCTTCCGTCGCGGAATTCCATGCTTCCCAACGTCAGCCTAGAGCAGACGACGCATTCACAAGAGGGATTATTTTGAATTTGGCCGTACGCTGGTAAGCGATTCGATCTTCACTGAAGCACCAAACGGTACCGCATCATTTTCCACTAAAATTGTTTTCCCACCGAAATTGTGCAACAAAATAAACGCAAGAATCTACACCGTCTCGCGCGCGAACGTGGCGAGCCTATGGGGCGACCATGCTTATATCCCGCTTTGATGATGATGTTAGGGCGACAGTAGCGACACCTCTAGGTCCATCTCGAGGCCCATAGGTTTCCACTGCTGAAAGTGTCATGTTCCTTGTTGCTGAAATGATAAAAAAGAAAACGCTCACTTTGATCTGTTGGATGTGAAAAAATACGGATTCATATTCACGAATTTAAAACTTTAACGCGCGTTCTAAAACGAAACGTGGGAATATCAACTTGTCAAAAGAAAAAGTAGTTTCCGAAAACCGAATGGTGTTTCGTAACATTGACTAGACTCAAAATGATTTACCTGGATAACGACAAACATTTCAGAACGATGGGCAGCAAAAGTTTCGCTAAGGAACGTACTTATAATTTCTGGGCTAGTCTCTGGGATATAGGGCGGCTCAAGTCACCAGGCTCGATCTAAAATGTACCGTAAAAATCGACGCCTGCACGTAGCAATCTAAACTTTTCGTCAAGGTGTATTTCACAGGTCGTTTTTTTCTTGTAAAATTACAAAGCGTAGCTTCTCTTTCTGTAAAAAATAAGGCCAAGAAACTTGCCTGGGTCAACGGCGGGTGACGACGCAGACGACCAAGTGGAAGTGCGGGATGTGTTTGCCGCTCCTATTGATAGATGGCGCTACCTCCTTGTTTCGGTCAGAGATCTGGTTTCGGTTTGCTTTTAAAGAAATATCGAAAGTGCCGCGTCGACCGTGGTTTATTGACACGAGACATAATCTTTCTTATAATCTACCTTTGGCTTGAAAATAAATGCAGACAATGATAGCAAAACTTCAAGTAACAAAAATAAAAGAAAACACGGTTGCGCAACGACAATGCTGACAGCGCTCTTGCAGCCGGCGGATTTCGTCTGCGTGTCGCTTGCTTTCTTTCGCTGGTCGGTTGCATCCTCGGACGCTGATTCCGAGACCTTTTTTTGTCGCGGTTGGTGAGAAAACAGCCACAAAGCGTCACTTTGGAGGCTATTTAGACCGCACTTTTGAGACACGGGGCTGCAAAGCAAGCTCCAGATAAACAGCAATTAATAGCTCTGAGAAGAGCCTGTCAGCAGAAAGCCCGCGGTTTTCGCGGTTGTCAAAGCCGCTGGTCATATGTACAAAATGGATAGATATGTCCTCTTAAGTTCTCGTTGTCTTCAGTCCAGATGTCACCTCGAACTTGGAGGGCACTTGTGCAGTCTTCGCTCATAATCCTGAAGGCTGCCTCTCGCATGTTGTCCGTGATCGCATCGAAGGCGGATAGAATGCGCTCTTTTAGTTCCGTCATCGTGCGCACGCGAACTGCGTAGACCTGGGATTTCGCGAAACTCCAAACAAAAAATCACAAATCGTCAAATCAGGGGACCGTGGGGACCGTGGGAGCCAGGGCATTGTCGGTGACCCTCGACCCATCCAGTTCCCGGGAAAGGTTCTGTCAAGCCAGTCTCTCACTGTGGTGGCGTAATACAGGGGTGCTCCGTCTTGCTGGAAGATGCACACCTCCCTGCTGCATGTGCGAAGCTTCAGCTCCGGCAAGACGTCCTGTTCGAGCATGCGAAAGTAGGACTCGCCGGTGACCGCGCCCTCAAAAAAGAATGGACCGACAACGCCTTCGCTCCAAAGTCCACACCATACTACGACCTTCGGTGACTAGACAGCCTCTTCAATGATCCAGTGGGGGTTTAGTCTCGGACCAGCAGCGGTGTTCTGCTTGTTCACGTGCCCATCCAGATAGAAAATAGCTTCCTCCGTGAAAAGCAGAGAACGGAAGGTGGTTCCTGCTTGTGGAGATGCGTCCAAGTTTGTCCACGCAGAACTGCTTTCGCCGTTCATAGTCATCTGGCTGCAGCTTGAACAGGACCTGTGGCTTGAACGGATGCATTTGTTGATGGATCACCCTCCTTACGAAACTTTTACTGATGCCAAGTTGTCTTGCGGCTTGTCGCACGGACAGGCGTGGGTTCAATGCAAATGCCGCAAGCACGGCGTGACGCTTGTTCTGCTGTGGCGACTTCTCTTCGAGTACTCAGCAGCCTGGTCTGCACAGTGTTCTCTGTGTTGAATCGGTGTACCCAGCGCATGACAGTCCGACGGGTGGGTGGACGCCTGCGAAAAGTGGCTCGAAACTTCGATCTCACTTGCCTCATACTCCTGTTTTCTGTAAGCCAAAGGTCTACCTGTGCCCTCTCTTGGACGGTCAGGTGACGCATTGTGGCTGTTTTCTCACCAACCGCGACAAAAGAAGGTCTCGGAAGCAGCGGCCGAGGATGCAACCGACCAGCGAAGAAAGCAGACGACACGCAGACGAAATCCGCCGGCTGCAAGAGCGCGTCAGCGTTGTCGCTATGCAACCGCGTTTTCTTTTATTTTTGTTACTTGAAGTTTTGCTATCATTGTCTGCATTTATTTTCAAGCCAAAAGTAGATTACAAGAAAGATTATGTTCGTGTCAATAAACCACTATCGACGCGGGTACTTTCGATATTTCTTTAAAAGCAAACCGAGAACCAGATCTCTGACCGAAACAAGGAGGTGGCGCCATCTATCAATAGGAGCGGCAAGCACACCGCACCTCACTTGGTCGTCTGCGTCGCCGCCTGCCGTTGACCCAGGCAAGTTTCTTGGCCGTATTTTTTACAGAAGAGAACTACGCTTTTGTAATTTTACAAGAAAAACCGACCTGTGAAATACACCTTTGACGAAAAGTTTAGATCGCCTACGTGCAGGCGTCGATTTTTACGGTCCATTTTAGATCGCGCTCGGTGCTTGAGCCACCCTATACAACGGTTGCTCGGATACGAGGCTTTGCATAGGATTACTTTCGAGCTTTTCCTACAAGCTTAATGTTTCTGCAGCGTACTCTTTAAGACCCTTTAAAAACAAAAAAGCTAGAGGATGAAGTCGATCAGACAGATTAGAGTAACAACGATATCGTTCAGTAAAATAAAACAAAGCTATATCTATTTGGGGAGTTACCAGATGAATATTTTAAAGACACTGACATCTTCAGAAAAGCAGGGCGTGAGATTGCATGTTCACATTTCTTATCGCATGATTCCTTCGTCGTCGTACGCGTATGTCGAAAAATTTCGGTGATATAATAGGATGTAAAGAATATTGAGAGAGACATCCCTCTAGTATTTTAACATAACACAGATTAGAGAACTGTAGGGGTTTTCCTCTCTCTATTATATTTGTTTATATACATAACAAAGGCATAATTAGGTGCTTGCCAATGATTTGAAATTTTCTTAGTGCGGAAAACGAAAATCGTTTGGATTGGTTATTTCAGACTGGCAAAATCTATTACGTCAAAAGGGTATTACACACGTGGGCGAAAGCGTGAAATAGTACAGCCTCAGTACAAGGTGTCGCTTTAGTTACGAGTGTTATGCTAATTGAACGATGAAGAGGCAGCATTTAAACCAGCAAAACGAAAACCGCTCGATACTCCAAGTATAAGAGAAGAGTGACACAGAATGCTTGCTTTTAGCTTTCGTTGTATTAAAGGTAAAAATGTGTACCTACAAAAACATCAGATAAAACGCAAAGCAAGATAAGTGCAAACGACCCCACTCCCAAGGAACCGGAACCGAAACTTAAACAGAGTCTTTTTGGAAAGAGCAGGCGCAAGTCGCAGCCAATCCACGTTCGTATTTCAAAGATGTCGGCTCACAGTTGCGGACGGAACTGCGACCGGGGAAACTTACACGTGTGGATTCAAGTACAGATGAGATTATTTCGGCAGCATGCTTGTAGAACAAACTTTGTGTGTCCAGGAATCCGAGTTGGGTTGCGCTGGGGACTACGGACCCTCGGTTCGGCGTTGCCGAGCTTGTCACGTGGCCCATACGGCTGTGCACTATCTCGTGCACTGACTGTGCGGTGGGGTGGGGCGCTTGCCGTCTGACCGGGTTCGTTTCCGTGCTGTCCGCCGCTGCTCACTGTTGGCCCTTCGTGTTTTAATCTGGAAAGCATTAACTGTCCCATGGAGCGAGCCGATGTCATCAGCTCTGAAGTCGCGCCAAACGGCACCTAAACTCCTTTCTCCCAATGGAGCAAAGTGAAGCTGCGATCTGATGGCTACCAGCTTTGAAGCCGCGCGAAAAGCCTAGCCAAACGACACATAGTTTCCCCATCCGCCCAACACTTCACTTCCGCTAGTTGCACTACCAGTACGGGAGCAAACGCTTTCACTTTGGGGCGTTTTGATGCAGTTTGTTGTCGTATGTCGTGTCGGTGTCGAGTGGAGCGGTGGGGCTTCGGGAATTTGTGACCGGTGTTATTCATGATCACTAATGTGGCGCTGATGCGTTTTTTTAGTTTTTTTTTACACTTCCGTTATTCTGAACTTTGGAAATTCACGAGCCCGTGGCACTGCATTATGTTGAATCGCGAGCTCCTTCTCTGTTGACGTCGTTTTTCTGGTACCACTCGTAAATACTGCAAGCGTTTAAACAGTGTGCACCGTCTCGCCTACATCCGCGGTGCCGTACTCGACCTGCTTGAAACTTAATGCTTCCGTCATTTTGGAGTACGCCTGGCGGTTATCTCGCTGCTCTGGTTTTGGTTATAAAAGCAAGGCAAAACGCTCGTAGCTCCCGCCCTCAGCACACGTTGGACATCTTCCACACTTTGGCACCGGATAACTAAATGAACGAGGATTTACATTTACTTCAGAGTTCACTCGCCCGCTTCCTCACCATCGGGGAGCAGGGTCAGCTGGCGACAAGCCGCGGATGAAAGGCTTAAGCATCAAACGCCCAAGTGCACTGAGCGCCGATGCGGGCGATGCGGGTTTCTGTCAACCGGCAGCCCAGCACAAACCGTGACCGTTCCAGCTCTTCGTCATGACACGGTGTTGCAGAGAGCAGGGTAAAATACAACTACACGGACTACGAAGCAAATCCACTGTTATCGTAAATCTTGGCTTGTGATTCTACCTTATGTAGATCATCTTATTCGTTTTGCTGGAGACGCAAACGACGGGCATAACAAAATCGTTTGCATATTCCGCATACCTCGCAAAATCATTTACCCAGTCACCTTGCGAAAAGCGCGAAACACGGAGTCCGCACCGTCCTGACTTCCCCTGTCTTTTACCTGCTTTAAAGCAGTTTGTACCTGCTTGTAGGTATGCCTACTTAAACTGAAACTTGAAACTAGTGGCAGTGCCAGAGAAAAGGGACAAAGTTAAAAACGCTTGCTCGCTCTCTCCAATTTCTCAACTCTCAAGTGATTATACCATAATAAATGCACCAACGCCTTTTCCCAAAATAAAAAAAGCACTATGTTCACTACGTAAATAATGGTCTCAGTTCATGCATTTGTGGGTAGGTAAGAAATCTTGCCCTAATTTATTCACACCGCATGATGAGCGCAACAAACTCGCACGAGATTCACAGGAAAATATCGGTGGTGACTTAAGTTTCCCTGAAATTCTGTTAACCAGTCGTTTGCAGGACCGAATCATCTACTCGAGCGGTGTGCGTCGCTGTGTAACGCAGTCCAACAACACGAAGCATAAAAACGGTAGATCTAGGACAACAATCCGGAGTCCAATGTTCAATTAAAACGACGTAATTTTGTTGAAAATGCCCACAGCTTTTTATTCACGGTGTGCGTCAAGATACTTCCACATTTTGAAACAGAACGAAGGAAAATTTACTTTTAAAGACGCTCGCTGCGTCCTCCCGGACCAGCTGGACCGGAACAGCTGACAACGACGGGACTGAACCCGCAGAACCTCAACCCTACAACAACGAATTTGAGCTCCGTGTTAGTGTGGCTTTCTACCTCCAAGCACCGCACCACACACCACGAACGTTTCAGCTCTTTGTCGCATCACCGTGTTGCACCAAACAGAACGAGATCGCTGAAGTCAACGCAGCGCTGTCGTGAACCTTGGCTTGCGGTTGCGCACTTGTGGACCTCTGTGACTGCCTTTGCTTTCCAAGCACACACGACGATTACGAATGATACTTTCCGTCTTCCGGGAGCATAACAGGGGCACTTCTCCGGTCACGTCTTCGCTACATGTGCTCGCAAACTGAGCAGCTTCCCCCTTCCCGTCCAACCGAAACAATACCGGCGCCATGATGAACGTGCGTTGTTGACAGATTTTCTCCGACCGAATAAAAACAACGAAAGCAAACCGGCTCTATAGCTTCCAGCGTACATGCCATGGCCAGATTTTTTCTGTCAGCTCTAACTTAAAGATGACCTACAGATGCAGCAACACTGGCCACCACGGAGCGCCGTAAATTCTGAGGAGGGGCTGTATGGGAAGCGGCGGCACCTTCGCTTGCAGTTGAAGGAATTAAAAACAGCGCGAAAAGACGAGGACCAGACAAAGAAGTGACACGGACGCAGCGCTGACTTCTTTGTCTGGTCCTCGTCGTTTCGCGCTGTTTTTAATTCCGAAGTATGTACCAACTGGCCCAAGCCTCAACTGTTGCAGTTGAAGGGTTAAAGACAAAACGAAACCAACTGCAATGTCACGTGTTCAGATCGAGGCAGTGTCACCACAGGGGGGGGGGAGGGGAACCGTTCCGGGCGCAGCGCTCAGGGGGTGTCGCGGCGGGCCACGAGAGCGGGGGGGGGAGTGGCGGTGGGCCACACGAGAGTGGGGGGGGGGTGTCGCGGCGGGCCACCGCCCCGGGTGCCGGTGATCCTCGTGACGCCACTGGATCGAGGGAACGCTTTTTATATCCATTGTAACTTTTTGCAACGAGTAATTAGACCCCTAACTTTATTTGTGGTGTGTAAGAAACAATTATCAAGACCCCTAAAATAAATACAAGCATGGGCGACATGAGGGGAGCCGCATTGCCATCGACCAGAATAAATGGCAGCAAGCACGGTAAGCGCGGGGTTCGCCCCGTCCCGCGACATGGCGTAATTGCTTTTGGTGCATATCTGTCTCCGACACATTTTCTTTGCGCGGAATTTGTCTCCATGGTCCTTTCTAGGTGTGTCCCCAAGCCTTTCGGTAGCCGGCAATGCTGCGGTCGTCGCCGGGGGTGATGCGTGTTTTCGAGGTCGGCTACACGGTTATGCGTGTATGTCCGAACCAAAAACGTTTTTTACAACCTCGCATGGTTTTTTTAACGAATTATCTGTTACTCAACGTGTAAATTTATGGTAATTTGTGTAAATAGCGTGTTTTTCACCCCAAATATTCACCAAGTACACGGGACTTGCTAACAGTGTAGTTCAATGTCGCATGAAGTTAACCTGCAATCATATCGGCACATTCGCACACACAACCCATTTTTAAGAAATGCAACAGTCGAGCATTTGCGTGAAGAATGTCGCACATTTCGCCGGACGGCACGTATGCAGGCTTGAACCTCTGTACAGTGCGTCAAACGAACTAAAGGATTCCAAGTTCATTAAACGTTTGCTAATGGCCATAAGATTTGCTATGTGAAGATTTGCTATGTGTTTTGTTTCTTCCTGACTGAGTATGCCAACATAATTTTAGACATGCCGTTCAGACACAGATCTTGGGCGTCTGTAAAGGCTCGTCCAAAACGGCTTAACGAGGAATAAGGGAGACTTGTTAGGGCCTCCTTCCTAGCTAGCCGATCTCGGCGTTTGCGAGAACTTAGTCTCCCATTAGCATAAAATTAGAGTGGAAGATGTATGGTGGCACGAGGAAGACTTTATAGTAACTTTTGTTCAGTAGTGAGGGCGAATTGATTGAGTTTCCTTAAACGTTCATGCGCAAACGTTGGGTCTCAACTGCGAGTCTCCTGTGAGGACGCGGCTTGTATTTCGCCCAGTGGAGTAACAAGAAGCCGACGTTTGGCCAGAGGTCGGCATTTTAGGTCGCCCTCACTCACCCTCACACTCACCTCACCAGCTCCTCACTCACCCTCACCCTCACAGCCACACTCACCTTCAGACCCCTCACTCACCCTCATCCTCACAGTCACACTCACTTTCAGCCCTTCACCCACCCTCGCTGAACCTCCACGCCCTCACGTACTCACCACCCTCACGGCCCTCGCGCACTCGTGACCCTCACGCCTCTCACTCACTCATGGCCCTCTACGCCCCTCACCGCCCTCACGGCCCTCACGCACTCCATACCCTTCACGCCCCTCACGCACCTCATTGACCTCACGCCACTCACCGCCTTCAAGCCCCCCACTCACTGATGGCCCTCGCGCGCCTAACGCACTCACCGCCCTCACGGCCCTCGCACTCTTGCCCCTGACACACTCACCGCCCTCGCGGCCCTCACGCACTCATACCCCTCACACCCCTCACGCACTCATCGCACTCACGCCACTCAAGCCCGCTTCAGATCAGGCAATTTCGCCCAGAAACTTGACGTCGCAAACACCAGCAACACGGGCCACCCGCGTTCACACGCAGCAACCAGTCGCAATTTGCCATCATCATCAAGCCATTTTATTTTTTCTGCACTATTTAGACACACAATAGACCTAATGCGAAATTGCTTGGTGGTCTGGCAGCACTAGTGCACGCGGCCATCTTGGTAGTGTCAAGTATCTTGAGTTTCGGTTTCTCAGCATTTCCAGAACATGGTCGCTCTGCCACTAAGTGCGATATGGAAACTTTATTGTTTTCTTACTTCCGATCAGCCGACGTGGACAAAAGACTTAGGCCGTCATGCCTTTCATCTCTGAGGACACGCAATTCTTTTTCGATGCGAATACGCATGAACTCGTACTGTTTGAGCGGTAGACTGTCTCCACGACAATACATGCGACTCAAGGTTAGTTTTTTTCTTCTTGTTACTGCGAACGTTTTTTCGGTGGGAAAGTTTCGAGTTCTTCCGAAAGACTGTGCCCTGGAAAATATTTTTCAGGCGTTGCAAAGAGCCCAAATTGGTTTCAGATAAGCAATTACCTCAAGTACAGTTGACGGATGTTGCGCTGTGATGAAGATTTGTTCAACCCTCGGTCACAGAATGACCGCGTTGCCCGAGCTTCTTTGGCAATAAACAAAATTTTTTACCTCGGCTGTGACAAAAAAAAGAGAACAAAAGAAAAGGGGATGTGGAAATGAAGCTGGTACTGCTCGTGTCAGCTCCACTCGACGTCCCGCAACGGTAAGTTCTCGGCGCCACCGACATCGGGGTTTGGCCGAAGTGGCGTTCGGCAAAAAGCATGGAAAATCCCGTCTGTGATGTGATTGCATACAACAGACATGGTCGATCCATGTTTGTTGTGTTTTCTGATCCTACACTTGGCCACCTTAAGTATTCAAGTATATTATATCAACAAACTCCTCCTGTTTAGTCTTGAGGATGTTTTACAAAGCCTCGTTTTACCGACGTCAGGTCAGAGTGCATAGACAATCGCCACGCAAAGCATTTAACTTTCCAAGTGTTTCACCCATTCCGAAAACAAGGTTCAACATGGTTAATATTCGCCAGCTCGCTCTGCAGCCTTTACGATTTAATTCTGGCGACCATCCAAGCAGGCTTCGTCCCTCGCGCTTATGGTCCAACGTTATCACCACCAAGGCCGACGCAATGGTACAAAGCCTTCGCGTAGCTTTTGGCCAAACTGGAACGTCGACTGGCAGAGTTAAGAGCGGAGTGATGGCGTTCTTTCGGCATCTGTCTTCGCCCAAGAACTTTGTGGATCGAGGAGCACTTTCAAACATCTGTCCTCATCAGAGTATTCCGTGGTACGCAAAGAGAGATCATCAAGGCATACCGGAGCCACCGGAGGATCCAGCACATCTGACGAGGTGCGTGTGACAGACTTTGGACACTTCTTCTGGGGCACTTTCAAGCACCACCGTGAGTACCAGCAATGGAGCAGCACCAGAAGAACTCTGTTTGACCGACCATGGAATATGAGCGCAAAGCATGTCCTAGACAGTATCAAAGACTTCAAATCTCAGTATTGTGGGAGTCACAATCGTAGTTTCGATCTGTCGTATGGTGTGAGCCCCGGCTGATCGTTGTCAATCCATGTGGCGAAGCATTATCACCTAGGACGGAGGAAGTTGTGGCTAAGGGACCGAAGTGTTGTCACGAATTTGAAGCGTTCGAGGATTGACGTGTTGTCTTCCATTCATACACTAGCCAGAGTAGTTAATCCGGCAGAAAAGGTCGGTTTTATAGATCAGCATTCAGCATGTGTCTCGATATTATGTCGGCATACTCAGTCAGGAAGAAATAAAACACATAGCCAATCTTATTGCCCTTGGCAACCGTCAAATGCACCCAGGAATCCTTTAGTTGGTTTGACGCACTGCATAGGGTTCGCCCACATACGCGCCGTCCGCGCGAACAGTGCGACATTCTTTACGCAAGTGCTCGGCTATTGTGCATTTCTTAAAAAATGCGTTGTCACAAGAATGGCATATAATTACAGGATAACTTCCTGCGATATTGAACTAGTAGAACGCAAGCGTGCGGAGACTTCACTTCGTGCAGTGCTGCGGGTCAGTGCAGCTATAAGAGATAAGAAGTGTGTTGATTTCAGCTTTTAAATGGCGTCTCCGAGTTTTACTTTCACGTACTCAGACGTATTAAAAAAAACAGTAATAGCAAAAATGTATATTTCGTTAGTGGACGAACAAAACAAGTAGCAATCTTCCTGAAGAGCAATACTACACTATAGTGTGCGAGGCTCCGTCTACTTGTACAGAGCGCGACACTGCTAGCGTTAGGAACAGCCGATCGCCAGGTTTTCCAGTTTTTCTCTGTGAAACGCGAGGGATGTCATTCAATGGCAGTTGCGGCAATGAGCATTGTTTAGTTCTATAACCGGGCATGCGATAAAAATTTAGTCCTCGCTACATTATTTAGAAGTAAAATGCGAAAATGCGCCGATGTCGTGTTCGCGCTAACAGTGTCGCGATGTGTACTTATTGGATGATCACTGCGTATTGACTCGTACACAAGAAGCTCGCGGCGACGAGACACCAAGCACTGGCTCGCTCACATACCCCGAAACGCTAACAGAAAGGCCTCGAGTACAAAGTACATCAAGCATGTCTCAAGACTAACTTTACGTATGGTTCGGGCTTGTGCTGAAGCTTCGAGTCTGGCCATTTAGGTTTGTTAAGCGGGCCGACCTACAACCTCGGTTTTCTGCGAGGAGATAATCCTCTAACGCTCCCCTCTCCTCAGCTGAGAGGGAGCCAAGTTGGGCAGGTAAAGTGGAGAGGATATAGGAACGGACGGGCGTGGCAAAAGTGGAAAGAGCGAAGTGTACGTCGGCCTTTAAGAGATCAGAAACAATGCCCTCGGGACCGAGCGCCATAGGCACCGACGCGCGGGGAGGGGGGGGAAGGGGGGGCGGCGGCCTTCCCCTCCCTAAATTTCCCCGCAGAGCCCCCTCCGGCGATGCCAAGCTCCCCCCCGCTTCTGCCGTCTCCCTCCGCACGATAAACTCCCGTCTGCTACGGTCAGCGTAACCATGGCAACGAAGCGTTTCATTATGAACGGACGGGCGAACAGCGTGTCAAGCCATCCATAGGCGCCGCCTACGGGGGAACTCGAGGGGCCCGAGCACCCCCCCCCCCCTCCCTCCATGGAGTGAGATAAAAAGCTGGTAATATAAGGAAACAAATATTGCGGGTTCTATCTGTCGTGGCTTGCACTGAAAAGCATATCGCGCGTTGAATACGTTAAATCATAATACTAACCAACATCTGCTCACGGACAACACTTAATATCTGGCCTTCTCCAGCCTAATTTGATTGGAACGTTAGATTTTCCATTCAGGTATTCTCAGATGCCCTTGTGTTGCTTGACAGAACAAAGCATTCGGATGGCATTCAATCCGCGTCACAATGCTTGCAGCCATGGCGTTCGTACCTTTTTCAATAGCCTTAACGCAGACGTTTATACTCTATTTATTGCGCCAATAATCCAGCCATTTGTAGCTCCGAAAATTAATATCTAGTTAGTGGCACCCGCTGACCGGATATCGCCAGTCCGAACTTGCCAGTCTCTGTACTACAATAACCCAGCTCAACGGAAGGTAAGTCGTAAAATTATCAAGTTCTTTTTAGATCCCCAGTTCTAGCAAATGGAATCAGATACATGAAAAAAGGATGAGACTATGTTCCGCATTTTTGTTAGTGTTATAGAACGATATAGTTATGAGAACGATATGGAACATTTAATACTTTTCGCTTAGAAGACTTCTACTCGCTGGTCGATCAAAATGACCCGCTGTGCAGTAAGCACCAGATATATTAACTACAACGCAAAAAAACAAAGCAAAGGACAAACATAAAGCAAGCGCAAATTTTTAGTAGTTCGTACAACCACAAATACCGTTTTCTTTTTCTGCTGAAGAACACCTCCCGGCAAAAATGTCTTGAAAAAAAGTTATTGCGCGCAGACGTGCGGTGACGACTGGATAAAAGTTTGCTTAATCCTATGAATACTTCGTGCTCGTATAGTGTGAGCTACTTGAGCAAGCTACCAACAAAAACAAGCCCTGGATCAATGTATGCCGAATAAATTACAGTAAATTATATCCCCAGATGAGCATGACAGATTATCTACTCATACCTTAACCACAGGTAAAATTGTTGTTACGAGGAAGCTTAAAGAGAAAAATAATAGAAAAGGTATAATCAACACAAATGTAAAATTCACGAATTTCTAGACATACTGCTGTAACATCGGACCACGTTTTATTGGCATAATAGAATTGATAAAAGGACATTCTTCCAAAATTGTTGCCAAAGACATTATCGGTTTTACCTCTTCTTCTATATATGACCAAAACTGGCGATGAATAAGTTGATTGTTTTATAAATAGTGACATAGAAAAGAATGGATATTGGTACCAAAGCACAATAAAGAAAGCAGCCTAAATAAGATTTCGTATGCGCAAGTCTAGTCACTAAAACATTTCTAAACATTTTTAAACATTTTATTTAAGGATCTTCACTTTGTGGCAATATGTTTCTTTTGGTGGTCGCTTGCACATTAATGCTGTTCATGGAAGGTAAGCAAGAAAGATTCTACTTGAACTCTTTTACCAACTTTATTAACACCGTATTTCCCGTTCTGTAGTGCGCACTCGGTGAATAGACAACTGAGCCATTTAATCTCTAATGTATCAATTCGGAGCGGTCACCAAAACCGGGTGGCAATCCATTCGCAATTTTAATTCAAAAGGTCAGCTTGTACTTTTTTTATGCCATCGTCATTTTTATCACGTTTGTAACTTTTCATTCGATAATTGGTCACCCCTGATAAGCTTAACGAACTTCTCTGATTTTCACTATTACGATTTCTGGAGGCATGAAAACGAACACAAATGAGCCTGTGTATGTGGAGTTTTGTGACCAAAGCTAGGACTAATGAGAGCGTTCTTTTCACGCCTCATTGTCTTTCAAACTCATAATTAAAAAAACAAATATATATAGACTTGTTTGTCGCACATTAGAAAGCCGTGCAGTAGTTTTGAGAGCAGCCTGCGCTATATTTTTCCCATGTTTGAAGAGTGCGTAAAATACGGAGTATAAGTACCTGTTCACACTTGCACCAACTCCACTCTCTGACGTCATGCCGATGCGGTGGCGCTGCTGTCGGTACTGCGGATGCGCGGACGCTTCCTTTCTGCGCACGCGCAGAAACCAGGCTTGTTTGTACACAGCGTGTTGGTGCATAGACTTTACTCTAAAGTTCCCCCATCTTCAGAATCGCGGCGCGGATGACGCCGTCTAGAGGCTGTAAACTGGAAATACAGGCTGTTGTGGCAGCACAGCTATCTGGCTAAGCAACGGCGTGGGTATGGGGAACTTGGCTAGACTTGGCTAGGAGTGGGCTACTAAAGCTTCGTTGGCAGTTGGCGAGTCGAACCGAGCTGGCTAATGACAGGCCATCGCCTTGCCTCTTGGAAAGAACAAGAGGAAGACGGTGTTTAGAGTGAGTTTCCACAACGAAGGAATAACGATAAGTTTAATGTAATTTATGCAGATCAGCTCTCGGCATTTGATAGCTGCACCTTGAGTGGTGGCACGTGGACGTTTTCTATACCTCTTCAAATGCCAGGAAATAATGGCGTGTACCCTGCTGTGATAACCTATCTCGATGCATGAGCACCGATTTAGAATTGTTCCGCTTGCCCTTAGAGTCGTGAGCACGAACGTGACGAGGAGTCTGGTACAAAGCTTTCGGGACTGACGCTCGCAATCGACTGACGTCATGGATGAAAGTTCCTCGGGGGACATCTAAAGCTCAAAAACAATGCTTCCAGATTCGCGCTGCATCCTCTAATGCCCATCGCACACTTTCCGCGATTGATCACGTGCTTATTTAAATTATTTCGGCACCCAACGAAGACAAAGTGATAGCTGCAGGCAACCATAGATTCATTTTTTTATAAACTCTAACAGGGTAACTAAGAACGAACAACCGTATCTAAGCCTTTTAGCCCATACCCTTACCGGTTGCATACCCTCTGTTAGCGGGCAATAAAGAAAATGCACCGGGTCGCGGGTGCGTGATTAGCGCGCTGGCGGCCCATGCGAAAAAAGTCTATAGACACTGTTTTGGCCTATTTCAGCGCTGTATCAGTGCTCTGCTGCATGTGACCCAGAGGTTTTTATTTAAAGACACAGTGCAGCGCTAATTCAGTGCTGAGTCAGCAACTAAATGTTGCACTGATGCAGCGCTGACGTTTAAATATTTCAGCGCGGCAGAGCAAGGGTGAACCGGTTATTAGGAATACACGACTAAGTTCATAACACAAGTTTTGCGCTTTTTTTATACATATTTATGAAGTCTGAAACAGTCCTTAAACACTGCATGCATAAACTCATATTGAAGCGATCTCTTTAATTTGTTTAGAACGCGAAACCAGTCGGGTATTGACGACATGTCAACCGAGAATCAAATACTTTACTAGGGGGAATACATTCCACTCCTCTCAAATACAATAGCCTCGGCGCGGACAGGTTTTCTTGGCTTGGCGAGAGTCATCTATCGTCGGGGAGGTCTCGGCTATCGGGCGGTAAATGATGGTGATGATGATGGTTGTTCTACATTCCAAAATGATTGTTGCTGAAATGTTCGAGACACGTGCCGCGCGCCACTTCTAGGAAGAACATGGCGTCTGAAATCTAGCTCAGTGCTACAGTGTATCAGTGCTGTGCAAAATACTTTATTCCGCTGTGTCGCCATGATCTTCCCAATGGTTGCACGTTGCACGTGCCTCGTGCATCGACGCACCTTGCGCTACTTTTGAAAAATGAAGAGGCTTTAGGTGGAATCGGAGACGACACCGCCGCGGTCGCCGCGAACATCCACGTGCGCATGCGCGTGGACTGACGCGGACCTCCCCTCCGTCAGTTCGGCGCTGTATAGGCGTTCTGTCTAATGCAAATGAGCGGAGTGGAATGTATTCCCCCTAGTAAAGTATTTGCTAGAATACTCTATGCGAAAAACAAACGTTCAGACTTTACACTCTCGTGAAGAAGGAAGACCAGCGGAGCTGTACTCGATAAACTGTGTGCTTCTTCTTCGTCGTCGTCTGTTTTTCGCGCTGTTTCCTACGATGAATTCCCACCAACGCGCCCAACTATCCATTCTTCATTCATAGCTAGAAAGGTTGTCGCCATCTACGAGTGACGGCGGAAACCATACTGGTTGTCGTGCTTGCCGCCGTCGCTTATAGATGGCGGTAGCTGTCCAGGTAGGTTTGTGTCGACATACACGGACACGATCGTGGCGGAACCTAGCCCTTAACAGCTCCGCTGTAACAAATATAGGTGAGGCAAAACAAGAATGTATGACAATCACGCATTTATCGTGAACCCCTTCCATTAGTAACGGTTGAAAGTTGAGCGTGTGTGGTACATACTTGTATATTGGACAGCTTGAACCACGGGAAGATACATATAGCAGCAGATTGAGACAGGAGAGAAAAAGCAGCTGACTACCAACGATTATTTACGTCGGGAACTTCTTTGTCCTTGAGTGTTTCCAGACACCAACAAAGATTCACTACATATTGCAACCTATTATACGTCAATATAATAATGCATGTCGTGTGTTAACAAAGTTTTCACATTGCCCAACGCTAAACTAATCTTTTAAATTTACCGCCACAAGCTCATGCTGCCAGTTTCCTGGACCGTGACGCACCGTAGATATTGTCTCTACCTTTTTGTGCAATAGTGATCTCTCTATATATATCTATCGCCTGGTTCAAGCTGTCCAATATACAACCCTTCCATCGGCGTGGAAAGATAAGAACGATGTATTAACGCATGCCAGAAGTGACGACATTCAAGATGGCTGCGCCCTTGTGGAAAAGGCGTACAGTATATGTAATGTGACGCCAATTTTCCTGCTAAATTTGGCGGAAATACTAAATCGGGGTTTGAGTCACGTGATATCGATTTCCCCGTCTAATTTGGCGGGAAACTGAATTGTGCATAGGACTTGTGACAGCAAGTTAAATAAATACTAAACATAGGAAAAAACATTCTACCTGGTTAGGACAGGCACGTCTCAAAATGAATGTCCGTCAGAAAAAGAAAACAAAATCTCTTTGCCCAATATTTATGTTATAGTACGAATATTTTTGTTTCCGGGCGAAACGGAAATTGTACCCCTGTGGGATGAAGATGATAGCGTTTGTACGCAACTGTACACCTTTGCAAGTGGGATCCTAGCTTAACCCCGAACCGTGTGCCGAGGAGAGGCGGACCTATATTCTCCAGCCAGGACGTTCGCTGCTTGTCGTGTAATGTTGCCAAGCGTCTCATGCTAAAGCAGACACCACTAAGCGCAGAAAGAAATATTTTTTTTGTATATAACATGCAGGTGCTGTCATTGACCACGAAAGAGCGCAAACAATTAAATAAAACACCTAAACCAGTAACAAATCGAAGAATTACAAAAATATCTAAAGTCCCAAAGACCTCATCAGAATGCGCCAGAAGCCGCATGGCCATTGCATCAACGATGGCTGCGCTCGCGGCAGCTCTGGCTTCCACGACCTGCTGGAACAGAGCCTGCAATCGTTATAAAATCAGCTCCAACCCTTACACACACCCCGTCCAACAATATATGATGCTACGACTCTGGGTGGATATACCTCCTCTTGCGTTCCGAAACAGTAAAGGCCGGTTCAGACACTTGCGTTTGAGTGCGTTTGACTGCGTAGCGTCGAGAACCGAAAGCGAGTCACCGGCACATCTGTGCTTCGTATGAAGCCAGGAATCCATTTCAAGGAATCATCTTGGCACGCGATATAAGCAGCAGGGATGTCCTGATTTCTCGCAGCCGCAACGCAGTCAAACGCAACTGTCTGAACCAGGCTTAAGGGTGTCGCTGACGTCGGCCGTCGGCAAGACATCAGACGCCGCCATTTTGTCATCGCGCACGCCATTGACGTGCCCCTGGCACACCCCAGCATGGCGGAAACGTTACGCGGCGCCAGTATCGTTCAAAATGGCAGCGCACAGGGAGCGCCTTTCTTGCAAACGTGTATAGACCAACTCAACTCTCTGACGTCACACCACTGCGGTGGCGCTGCTGTCGGTACTGGGCATGCGCAGATGCTTCGCCTCGCGCGAATCTGGTTTCTGCGCCTGCGCAGTGCCCACACCCGGTGTGGGCAAACGCGGTCTTGTTTGTAAACAGTGTGTTGGTAGATACTCCGTTCTGCCCCTAAGCTGAGACTGGAGTGGAAGCTACGTCCTCGTTAGAGCCAGTCATACGCCTCTCTTACGCCAGATCATCACGCTCCCGGCCACACTCACGCGCGAGAGCCGGGTCAGGTGATAAGAGGGAGGCGGGTGATCTGTACGGCAGGCACGTAGTTCCTACAGACGTCTCAACCTGGGGTGAGTTCGCTGTGATTTCGCTGGACCTCAGATCGCGCACTAATTGGGTACAAATGCTATCATCATCATCATCCAACAGTGGTCGAATTTTGGTTTCTAACGGAGATCGAAAAATTCTCATGACGGAGTTTTTGTAGATCCTTTCCGCTGTCCCGTAACGTTCTCCGAAACCGGCTACGAGATCCGAGACTCTGCTGGCAAGACTTGCACCGCGCATGCGCAGTAGTGGCGTCTTTGTGCCGAAGAGCATAGCGTAGGTGGGAAAACGATCAACGAAAAACCCTCAATTGTAACATAAATATTGGGAACACACGATTTTTTTTTGCGACGAAAATTTATTTTTAGTTATGCTCCTAATTAGGAAGAAACTTTTTTCCCCCAAGGTTCAGTGTCCCTTTAAGTGACATTCATTTCCACGCAAAATTTAGCAGGGAAACTAAAGGGGTGTATACATCATGTGACGTGAAGTTTTCCGCTAAGGTTAGCGAGGAAAATGCCTTGTGTTGTTTCCACTCTTGTTTGTCCCTGTCGTTTTAGGCGCTTTTGTATTTCTCAGGAGGAAACTGAATTGATGTAGAGGTCTCCCAGCGTCAGGTCAAGCTACATCGATTTTCCGTGCTTATCTGAGCGGGAAAGGCACAGACAGATTATGCTTTAATATTTGTTTATGTTCCTCCAAGGTTCCGGATGGCCGGATCCCGATTGCGGTCAAAGTCTCGTGCACAGTCGAGGCCGATTTATTTATGATGGACAGAGGGCAAAGGAGGGAGAATTCCCATGGATGGTACTGTGAAAAACAAGCTTGTAACCGGGGAGTCACCACTCTATAGACCCCTCTCGAAATGTGCGTGCCGATTCTTAGAAAGTCGGAACCACTGTACAGTGGAGGGACAAATGACATCGTAGTACTTCAATCCATTAGATAGCGAACGTCAGAGCGCTGCCAACGCTATAGGAGCCGACGAGACAATCAGACAGCGTAGAAAGTGCAACGTCACTGCGCTCTGCACCTTTTTCTGTAGTTGTGCTTTTCTTCTACTCCAACCAAACGCATAAGGTGCGCCGTGACGTTGCGGTTGTAGTCCGCCATTGTGCAGGGATTCCGCAGCTGCCAACAGAGGGCCGTATTTCGAAAGGGGTCTGCTGGCTGCTCCCCTTACTTATACAGTGAGAAGCTGAGGGAGAGGAGGGGATGAGAGAGGCTGGGGGTGTCAGAATACCGAGCTTCGATTGAAGTGATTAGTGGATAGACGCAAAGACCAGCTGAGTTCCTCTCTTTCCACCGTCTCCCTCGAACAAGTGCGTTTACTGCTCCTCGCGCGGTGTCTCGCTTTCGAAAGCGAGACACCGCGGCGTTCGACGTTCGAACGTGTTAAAACAGTGGATGGAGGAGACGAAGGCAGTTAATCCTTGGGTAACCCACTAATCCTTCCAATCAGAGCTCGGCTCTCTGACGTCCTCGCGCTCTCGTATACTTCTCTCCCTCGTTGTCTCACTGTACACACTCGATAAACGAAAGATACTCGTCGGTGTGTGACAGCCTCTGCAATAGGGGTATTCAATGGACGCCATATTTGAGTGGTGCGCAGGCTTAGAACGAGCTCACATTTATAGGCTGCTAAGACCGGCAACATTCACGGTGTGGAATGCACGTTGCAACATAACTGTGGAAGCTCGCCGTCACCACGAGCTCAGCATACGCGCACACAACTATGGCCGCCAGTGAATACTCCCTATACAGGCTTTAAACACGCGCCAAATTGAGCCGCCATTGCTGACCTTCTCTTGTCTTACCGAGATGCCGAGGCGGGCGTTGGCGAGCCTCCACAAAGGCCTATGCTAGGGAGGAGGACACGATAGCACCTAAAGTGACACTAACCTGTCCTGCCATGGCAATGATGAAGTGAAGCGAACAGAATAAGAAGAAAACAAAAACAGAGAGTCGGTCATGGCGGCGCCCATGACCGACCGTAGTCTGCAGGTCCGCTAGAGGTGTCACTGTCGTCATTCGCAACAACTTCCAATGGCTTTCGAAGAAATTTCCAGCTCTATATCTTTATAGTATTTGCTAATACTACGTAGGGTCTTCGAACAGGGCTGCGCGAATAGCTAGAAAATGTTATCCACTCACCCGCTGTGGTCACGTGGTGACCAGAGCTGGTGAGTGGATACATTTTTATTTATCCACTGGACGCCAGCTATCGACATGTGCTGGCACCAGAGCGCACTGATGAGATTAATGAGGTGCACCCTGAAGGTTCCGGAGGCGATGGCATTTGCTTTTCCGAAGAGCTCGGGAGATGGGAGGGGGGGGGGGGGGGGGGGGAGCCTGGCCCGGCCCGAGTTTTTCCGTAGCCGGTGCCTATGGCTGGCTTGACGCGCTGCGTTCGCGCGTTCGTTCATAATGAAGCGCTTCGTTGCCATGCTGACCCCGACCATAGCAGACGGACTTTATCGCCCGAAAGGAGACGGCGGAAAGAAGGGGAGGCTCTCCTGAGATATGACGTTACGGCCGAAACAATTGCCCATATCTATTTTGTTGACCCAAAATTTGATGTGCCACCAGAATCTAAATTTTTGGGTGCTGTATATCAATTTTTTCAGAAAAAAAAAGTTTACATTCGCCATACCGCCTATACTAAATAGCAACGACTAAGTGCTAGATTTTTTTTTACGTCATTCATTTGAGGTGAACGTGACGCCCGGATTGGACGCGGGTTCTACGTCACGGTCCGGCTAGAATCGTGTCCTCACTGATGGGACAGGAGTACCAGCCGAACTCTACTTACGCAGCAAAAAATGTTTGCAATGGGCACCCCGCGCTGGCAACCCATACATAACGTAAAAAAAAACAGTCTAGCACTTAGGCCTTGTTATCTATAGTCACTGACATGCTTAGTATATGCACGACGTGGAGAGTCCCCAGCACCTCATTATCGCTCCCCAGCCAATCAGGTTGCGGCATTTGCCATAGAACCAATCGCAAACCTAGAAGCCTGAATCACGCCACTGCGGTGGCGCTGTTGTCGGCCCTGCGCATGCGCAGATGCTTTGCCTCACCCGAATCTGGTATGTGCGGACGCACAATATGTCCACACCCGGTGTGAGGAACGCGGGCTTGTACGTAAACAGTGTATGTTGGTCCGCAGCTAACGTAAGCATGGGGGGGGGGAATTGTATTAATGCAGACGGCGGTTGGACTTACTATTATAATATAGGGAGAAAGAAAACGCGGTCTAACGTGGTATTAACAGGCTATCACAACTTGGAAATCTGGTTTATTGCCCAAGTGCCAACAAGAGTATAAATGTAAAACAACAGCTCGAATGTGCAGGCGAGCTGGTGATGATTAGTTTGAGACGCTCGATGTCTCAGACTATCAAGACGTCGTCCTACTGCTGTCTTTTTCGACTTGAACGTTTCTGAATGTTTTTCGCACCACAATGATTAGGTGTGCCATTACGATTACGTATACATGTATAATTTTTTTGTGATAATTGATGAATTTCTATTAAATCGATAAGGAATTCACTTGTTATTTTGTGTCCGATCCGTTAGGTGTACTTGATTATTGTCGCAGCGAATGGCTCTGTATATAATTGCGGTGGATCTATAATTAAAAGAGACGTTGTGCTGACTGCTGCGCACTGTCTGCGAGAGGGTAAGTCAGCATTAGCATAATTTAGTAATATATTTTATTAACTCGGGTTTTTTATATTTCAGATTCAATACAACCGCGTCAAACATTTATGCTGGAAGTACGGACGTAAGCGAAGTGGCATTATACTTGCAACGAAGGAAAGTAAGAATAATTGCTCCACTAAATTTTAATGTAATGCTCAGATGATCAAGTTCATTTTTATAGACTACTGCTATTGCCCCATAACTCCCAATAGAACTATTTTTATATGAGCACAAAATACGTCTTCATAAGAATGTTTTCAAACCATATTTACGATAAGAAATTCAATCCGGCATTATCGAACCAGTTTATTTCAATACATCAAATTTCACGACGCAATAAATCATTATTATGGTGCTATAAAATTTCGGAGACCGTTTCACTCACCTCCCTAGTTATGGGAATTTTATTTTTAAACTTTCCACGAAGAATAATATATGCAATCAATTAACGCACGTATGCAAAATTATAACTGTATACATTAGGGCAGGAACAATAGACACTCATTACATTTTTGTATTATTACGAATACCGCTTCAAACATATTGCTTTATATTTATAGAAAAAAATCATGTTCAATGCACGAAAGTGTAGATTTTTGGGTAAAACATGCCAGCTTATACCCATAAACCTTCTTCATTATTTTTATATACAAGCCACAACAATATTATTGCCATTTTCGTGGGTTATCCTGCCTTTTACCGCGTCCTTGAAATAACACCGAATGTTTATTTTATATTTTATCTACCTGAGTGGTTGGCGAAAACATTTCTTATCCAGGCACAATTCCGGCAAAATCAAAATACACTTGCTGAAAAAAATAATTTCGCCGACCAATTTCACGTACAAAATATTGTAAACATTATTATTCCGGTTACAGGTAATATTTTGCACAAAGCCCTGTCAAAAACTGTTCACTAGTAATGCGACGTGCTAATGATCCAAATGCTTAAGCTGGCATATTTTACGCGTCAAAAATATACGGTTTTCAACACGGGACTTACCCGAACTGAAGACAACCTTCGGGATCAGTGATCGCGTCTGGGCGCCTGACAACTTGCTTTTGTTTTCGCTTCAGTGCTTTTAGGTTTACATAAAGCGTGTAGTGAACACAGTAAGTAAATGGGTCTGAACTGGCACCGCCTCGAAATGGAGCAGGTGTGTCGAAGATTCCCTTTCATTTCTGACAAACGCCGTGAGATGGCGCAGCATGCCAGTAGCTCGAGGCACAGGTAGACGAACCTTCAACTATGGTGATTAGAATTTCTTAAGCTTGTGACTTCCTTGATAGCACCACACGCCCTCAGCACAGAAACGCAAGAAAAAAAAATAGCTCGATTCACCTTAGAACGCATCTAAGCTTAAAGTAGGAGGTGATGCTCTTTCAGTCCTTTCAAATTGTAACCGGGAAGAAACGGGTGCGTACTACAAGTTAAAGCACTCTACGTTGAACATGAATTAATGTGTAACCCCACCACGGTTATGTAACAGAGTCCTCTCTACTACAGTTCAAACAATTTATCATACACGAGGACTATTGGGGAGGAGGCGTTATGCCAGATCACAGCCATGACATCGCGCTCATCAAGTTGACACGACCTTTCGATTTTGAGACCAGCAAAGGACGCATTGGGACCGTGTGCCTTTCCGAAATGCCACCCCGGCCCGGGAAAGTCGTTACAGTAGCAGGATGGGGACGGATTTCTCCGTGTAAGTATAGAGTTTCCGTTTTGCGCATAAGCGCAAGCGCAAGTGCTGTGGGTTCGCGTTAGCGTTGCGTGCTCCACTTTGCGGGTGCGCGTCGTAGCAAAGCGCCAACCCAAGACACAGTTTGGGCTTCCGCATGAGTAGAGAGGCGACGCCGCTTTTTCTTTGCATACGCAAAAGGTTTTGCGTACGCCAGGCACGTAGCCAGGTTTTGTTTCGGGGGGAGGAGGTTCCAGCAAAATGGAAGATTTCGGGGGAGGGGGGGGGGCGGGCCGGGCCACGGGCCTCCCCCTGGCTACGTGCATGGCGTACGATATTCTAAAACTGACTAATGGCTACAAAATTTCTGGTTTAAAGAGCCTTAAAGAATTCGCTGTTAATATAACACGATCTTTCTAGATGATCTTGTCCAAGTTCCCCCTTTTGAATGTTCATCACGAGAGCAATCCGCCTTGGGATGGTTCTGATTGACATTCACCACCAGCGCATTAATTACGAATGATTTTAAAGCCAGCGCTCAAACATCGAGCATAAATCAACACCGTACTTATTATAATGCGTATCTGATTGACATAATTTTATTTTCTTGTAGTCGAGTGCGGATTTAGAATCTATTCTGTGTTACAAAGTACTGAGTGTTTTATACACCTCGTAATTATTTTAATCGATTCAAACTTCTTTTTTCTCTCACAAAGTGGAATTTTGTTACGTGAACACGATCTTCGTTGTCAGCTTATCAAGCACGGAGAACATAAAATGATGGATAATTTTCACTATTGCCCGGTTAAGTAACTAAACGTTTTTAGCGACTTCCTGGCTTGTGTGCATGGTAACTGCAAGCTAATCTAAATGGCACCATTTGCGAAGCGACATCAGGCTTTGAAACTATTGTTTCGTTTGTTTTTCGCACTTTTTTTCATCCGATTCTGAAATTGGGCTCACAAGGGTGACCATAAAGGCTCGTTCACGCTCTTGTGACCTCTTAGAACTGGGTGCCTTGAAACCTCTTACAACAGAGGACACACTGGCGCCATCTATTGAGTAGCAGTGTAAACTTGGCTGTACGGCATATTTTCTATTTCTCTCGCGCATTATCCTTTCTTTCTAGGCTCGAAAAACTTTTGTCAACGTTATAAACGAGCCTTTCATATAGGTTTTACGCACATTTGACCTCGGAAATCCCGCAAAACCTTCGCTCTTGTAAAATGCAGTTCCAGGGTCACCACATAGATGGCGCCAGAATGCCAGCGTGTTCCCTCGTCCTAAGAAATTTTAAGAGGTTTCAACAGGTCTTGTCTCTCTCGGTCGTACTGGGTTGCGAGAGTGTGAACGGGCCTTTAAGCACCGTTCAGACATCTGCAACCGAGTAGGACGGAGAAAGACAGGACCGGTTTTAAGCCTCTTGCGACGTCTTAAGACCGCGTGCGCTCCTGCGGAGCTGGCCCTAAGACGTCACAAGAGGCTTAAAAGCCGGTCTTTTCTTTATCGGTCGTTCTCGGTTACAAGTGTGTGAGCGAGCCTTAACTCGAGGCAAGAACAACGCTCTTCTTATTGTGCCTGTTCAAAAAACGTAACCTGACCATTAACAGATACAAACAATATGCGGTGCGTTAATCTGCGCAGTTTGTTCTTACCCATCACAGCCTCAAATAGCTAGAAAAAGTTCCCGCTTTCAAAATCTCGGCTGCTGTTTTTCACAACTAGTTTAATCAGTGAATTGAGGACGTCAGCTTGCTCTCTGGAAAACTACGAAACAGATGACGTAGGGTTTAATATTTGTAGTGTAACATCGCTATTATGAATGCGTAGGCCGCACGGGAACCTTTTTTCTCTGCTACGACGTATGCATTGTCCATGCACGAACCAAGTCCGCCCCACATTTTACCTTTCCCATGCAACCTGAGGGATCACGGTTTTACAACGATTGCTGTTATTGGCTATTTATTTAAAATTGACAGCTTTCTTTCGTTATTTACGTGTATTTCTCGTCCTGTAACCTATGTTTTATATTAAATTATACATATTATTACGCGTAATAAAAACTAAGCTTAGTGGTAAATATTGCGCTCCAAGTATTGGCATAAAATCTTTAAAAAAAACAAAGAAAACGTTATTTGTGCACTTCCGGAAAAGTTTTAAGTGCATTGCTTTGTGCTGAGAGTAATCAGCATATTAATTGTTTCCATACCTGTAGTGTCGGCCGTGATTGGCTCTTTCATGCAATAGGCAGTGTTTTACCGATTTTAATGCTATGTACTCTTGCTTAAGTGCAGATGGTAACTTCAGCGACCATTTGTTGGCTATCACCGTCCCTGTGTTAAAAAACAAAACCTGCATGAATACCTTCTCGTCTTGGTATCGGCCCAAGTCAATGTTCTGCGCCGGGGAGAACAGCAAACAAGCTGGAGAGGTACGTCACAAAAAAAGTCTTAGCGCACGGGAAAAACAAAAAAAAAACTGTCGCCCTAAAAAAAAAAAAAAAAAGTTAGGGACGAGGAAACAGGAAGACAGCTAGTGTTTCGAGATGATGTTATTGTCACTCACACCTTAGAGGGGCGGCACAATGATGTTCTGTTGGAATGATTTTCTTCCATTTTGTAGACGAGCTTATTGGCACTAGTGGGACCCATGTAAACTCGCACGCCAACGCCACTGACCAAGACAAGTTTCTGTTGTGGTGTGATTTCAAGGACAAAAGCGAGCGTTTTCATTGAAGTCTCTCCTTCGCCAAAGCTTGCTGACGCAGCTATGGAGGTCGCAGTGTCGGCATAGTCCCCCAGTGAGGATATCTGACTGCGGATCGTATATTGGACCCGAGCATGGCGTGAGCACTTGATTTGGGCTCGTGATGATCGATAGCTCGACAAGTATTCGGATAGGGCTCGTGCTCAATCGCTTCAATGACGAGAAAAGCCGAACCCTATAGCAATGCCAACCCCAGCACGTGGCTGTGATAAACATTGGCGGCATGTAATCGGCTCCAGATATCACGTGGCAGCTTTTTCTGTCTGCAGCTTAACAGAATAAACGCTGCTCTTCTTATTTTTATTTAACGGAAGACGTTTTTACGTTAGGTTTTCAGGTCAAGTGAAGCTACAAAAATGGCGGCCAGAAACTCACTATTATTGGTTGTCTATGAATTGCGATAGCTAGCATTTGTCATGAGACTCGCGACACAGCTCGAAAATTATGAGTAAACACTTCATATTATAAATTCAATTTTCTTGCCAAATTTAGTGCGGAAACTGAATTAGTGCATAGGTGACATGACGAGAATTGTCCTCTAAATTTAGCGGGAAATCTGAATTTGTCTGTAGGTCCATTGACGTCAGGTCACGTGACATACATTTTTACGTGAAACTTAGCGGGAAACTGAATTGGTGCAGAGGTCACGTGACATCAGATTTTCCGCTAAATTTAGCGGGAACCTAGATTGGTGCATAAGACACGTGACATAAATTCTCCCTCCAAATTTAACGCGGAAACTGAATTGGTGTATAGGTCATGTGGCGTAAATAGACCTTTTGCGAAATCCCCCAAGCGCCCCGGCCCGCGCTCGAGGAATTGTGGGAGAAACTGTCCCTCGCCTGGCCGCTCTGCCTTGACATCGCGTTGCCTTGTCGCGTGTCACCTCTTAATCCTCTGTTTTTCGATTTCATGACCTATTTATATCTATTTCAGTGCATTTTTATTGCTTCTAAGTGTTTCTATTCTCTTCTGCGCACGATATTTCTTGCATATACATAGTATTTGATCGTTTTCATTTTGCATTTTTCGACGGGGAGTGCCGACGGACAACACACCGCTGCGCGCGTCGTTCCCCGGGTGAGTACTACCGTTGCTACCGATTCCTATCGTGCATGTTGGCTGTTCATTCTGGTTCATTTTAACCCGCGTTGCAGTCGACAGGAGCCGTTTACTGAACGTGCGCACATGTCGCGGGGGTAGGCAGAGCTCTGAATCAACAATCGCGGCGCGGGAGCCGAGTGCGCTGTGATTTGGCCGCCCGCGCTCGCTCCGTTGACTCGCACTGCAGCATATGCCGCACGAGGGGCTCGCTCGCCGGTAGCCAGGATACAACGCCGCTTTGTCGCCGCGAACCATTTGTCCGAATAATTGCAGAAGCTGAGGACGCCTATGCAACGCAGCTGCGGCGCCTGACAACTGCGCGCTGCTGGTGCAGTATCCGCTTCGCGGGCGCCGACGGCTCAATGGCGCGGCTTGAATGCGCCTCTGACATGCCTATCGTGATCTATCTGCTAAGCGGTTGTCAGTTGCCAGTTGCCAATCATGAAACTCGTAGTTCCTTCGATAATTTTTTATCTCTAGTAAAGATGTCAGCTCAAGGTATTTTTATTCTTTTATTCATTCGGGCACCATTACCAGCAACGTGCCCGAATGGTACAGTTGCTGTGTGCCAGGCTGTGCACGGCAGTACTGCCATCGCACAGCATGTATCACTGGCACCGCTGTCAGGAGACAGCGTCCTGCGAAGCGTCTGCAATGAACTGCGTGCAATTCGTCGACGCGCCGCAGCGTTGGATATGCCGAACGTGGTTTTACGGTTTCGCAGGCATTCGGACCAATGATTCGCGAGCAGGCAAAGCGGCGGGCTGTATCAGTAAGCGGCACTCGAAGGCTACACTGCCACAGTAAACGCGGCAACATATGTGCTCCACAAAATTTTACAGTTCTCATGCGGAAAACTTGTTCTGTGCACGTAAAAAAGTATTGGAGTGGACGCGGGAAGTGTTCCGGATTCTAC
>JAZHYW010025497.1:0-77794 GCA_037355805.1 Ixodes ricinus | reverse complement strand
TGAAAATCACACGCGTAGAATCCGGAACACTTCCGCGTCCACGTCCTAATACTTTTTTTACGTGCACAGGACGAGTTTTCCGCATGAAAACGAAAGTTTTGTGGAGCACATAAGAGCCGTGTCCACTGAGGCGATCACAGCGCCTCCACTTGCGAGAGTCATCAAACGATCTCAGCGTCGGGACACCGCTGGATAATCGTCGCCACGGATTATCTCACACGGTACGCCGAGACGAAAGCCCTTCCATCAGGTACGGCTGTGGAAGTCGCCAAGTTTTTCATCGAGTCCATTGTCCTCCGGCACGGCGCCCCCGAAGTCCTCATTACAGACCGTGGATCATCGTTCATGGCCCAGCTGACGCAAGAGATCTCTTCGTCTTAGTGGCACCGGCCACCGTCGAACCACTGCGTACCATCCGCAGACAAATGGACTAACAGAACGGCTAAACAAAACTATCGCCGACATGATCTCCATGTATGTCGACGTAGAGCACAAGACTTAGGACGAGGTGTTACTCCTACGTCACGTTTGCTTACAGCACGGCGGTGCAAGAGACCACAGGAGTAACCCCGTTTCAGCTGGTGCATGGCAGAAAAGTAACGACCATGCTCGACGCAATGCTACCCACGAACCAGCTGACGATGGGATCCCCGACGCCCAGGTGGTTTGCTCAACGAGGCCGAAGAAGTTCGTCAGCTCGCCCGACTCCGAATTCAAGATCAACAACGTGTCGACGCTACCCGGTACAACCTTCGCCGGATCGACGTTCGCTTCAAGCCCGGAGACCGTGTGTGGGTTGGACCCCGATACGTCGACGCGGTCTAAGCGAGAAACTCCTGAAGCGCTACTTCCGGACCCTACAAAGTGCTTCGTCGACTCGGGGATCTGAACTACGAGGTGATGCCCGACGGAACACGGACTTCGTCACGCCGCCCTCCAAGACCGGAAGTCGTCCACGTCGTACGCCTCAAGCCGTACTACGCGCGATAAGACTGTGAACTGCGATCTTGTGCAACGCTTGATAGGATTGTGTTCTGCCAGCTTCTGTATTTTTCCCATTCTTTTGTTTGTCTTGCTCTGTTTTGTTGCCTTTCATGTGGCATCGAGACGATGCCTTTTTAAGGGAGGAGTAATGCCACGCGCATCAGCATTCCGTGCAACCGTGTGGTCCGTGCAAACGCATTCGCAAGTTTTCAGGTTCGCTAATTAATGTTGTTGGATCTAATTTTAGGCGGAAAGCGGCAATGATTTATCTTAATCAGACATATTGCAAAGGAAGCTTTCAACGTCCATAGAATGCTATCAACATACATAGCGTTTTCTGTTTTTTTTAATTTAAAGCGTCGTCACATTGGCGGTGAACTTTGTTAACTTCATATATGTTCTTTAAATAAAAATTTAAAACAATCTATCGTTCAAATATAGTTTGAGATATTGGCAAAAGTACTTGCAGAAACTTAGGAGCGAACTCACCTTGAAAGTATTTTGTATGCGTGAAGTACCGCATTTAACATGCGATAGTTTCAACTTTTCCGAAAGGCTTTAATTAATGATAGCAGGGTGCATGTGAGATGCTTTATTTAGAGCAATGCTTAATGCTCGTTTGCCCGGCAAGATAAGGCCGCAAAGACGACGTCAGACAGCAGACAACATCATACGAAAACGGTCTGCGAACACTGTCTAGGGCATGTTCCTTTCTTGTACGACGGTCCCATTGGTCATACAAGAGCTGCCTGCTGACATGTACGAAACATGTCTGAAGCAAGCATGATTTCGAACATGCTTGAGGCCAGTCCGGAGGTACTTTTGACATCTGGGCTGCAGCAAAGGCAGTGTCTTGCGTATGATGTTAGTTTGTGCAGATTGACCACGCCTTTACAGAGGCCTCAAACATTGTCTGAACTGGGTCGGCTCGCTAGAAGCAGCGTCTCAGCTGAGCCTATGAAAGAAAGCACTGCCGAAAGCTATCGTACTGGCCGAGCGGCACCAGAACTCGAGTTTGACGCGCTTGCGAGTCCCCAGGCTTGGCAGGCTTTCTTTCACGCGGCCTAAGCTATAAACCGACTTATGTATACAAGCAAACCGGAGCGCTGCTAGTGGACGCCACCGCCGCCGCGCATGCGCGATGGGGGTGTGGGCAAGAAGCTCGCCGTCGCCCATAAACAAACCCTTAAAATGGGATGTTGTCGGCGTCGTTGTGAGTCCCCGTGCTCTTTTTCGCGTTGGAATTGCTGATTCTACGTCTTCCCGGCAATGTCTGACTATATTAGCGCCCTCAACGAAATTAGCGAAGCTCGTTACACCGCAAAACTTCGCGTGAATAATGGGACGTGCGGCGATTCATTCCGCGTGGACGTCGCAAAATGGACGCTGAAGCCTGGTTCGCATGATGAGATTCTTCTCGCCATTTTAAGTCCTGATGTCACTCGGGCTGCAAAATCGTGAACCGTAGCTGAGATGGTCGACGTCGATACTGAAAATTGCAGGCAAAATCGGACCAAGTGAATCAGGCATAACAAGTCGGTGGTGGCCACTGGTAACATGAAACATATCCTTGCATCTACTGTTTACACCAAGCCTACTTACCCCTAACCGACCTTCAAACTTAGTGGTCTTTTGAGGGCCTGCACTTACTTCTTATCGCAATTACCGGGTCAACGTTTGGTCTATGGGCCGCTGTTGTTTCACCAGCAGACGACAAGAAGCAGAAACGTTTGAAAGAGCAGACGACAGTTCAAACGATCAGGCGGCCGTTTGAACTTGAAGGCGCACTGAACGTAGTCCGCAGGTAGTCCGTACTACTTGGCGGTTTTCCCGCGTTCATGTTGGAACAAAACAAAGAGATCTGACGACCACCAGTATCCGTGAGAATCACCCCAAAGTGCTTCCCGCACAAAAAATCGTGGTTCAACGGCGTCTGGGTTTCTTTTTCTACGGCATTTATTCATGTCATCGGACGAACCGAGCAGGCAGAAAACACATGAAAATTGAACTTCTATCCTTTCCCGACACTTTTAGTACAGCCCCAGTTGCGGCGTTTTGACGAGAAGACAGGTTTTTGTCTGGTTTCTTACAAAACAACACAGGAATGCACGTCCCGCGTGGTGACTTCTCGTGATTTCCGCCCACAACTGCAGACCGGAAGTGCGTTAGACGCGCCACCACCGCGCCGTGACGTAACAGAACTGAGTTCGTGTGGGACTTCTTTTTAACGAGCCGTCCCTGGTTCTTTGTCGTCAGACCATTTTCATTTCATTTCCATTTTCATTTATTTGCATCTCGATCGCCGAGCATTACAGAGAGGAATGGGCGAAAGGTTTAACAACGAAAGCAAACGTGAATGGCAGCAGGAGTTACAATATATGGTTATAAATGGCAAGATTTGAACGAGGTTGGATGTCTGCGATGGAAGCGATGGCCGCGGGAGGTGGTTCCCAGTCACTGCCTGTGGTGGGAGATGAACGAACAAGAAATACACAAATTGGTTCGGCATTGTGGCGCGCCAACCTTGAAGATGCAAAGATCGTTGCGGGAAGAGATGTATGAAGGCGGCTGGAAAAGCAAGTCACTTGAAGACAGGTTAGAATGATAGATTTATGTGAAAAAGACAAAGACGAAATATTTTGCGGCGTAAAGCGAAGCTCTGGCAAGTTTAAGTTTGAGTTCATTGATGTGACACTGGCAGTGCGGAAGGTGAGACGAAAAATGAAACGCACAGAACGATTTTGGATGGACTTCTATGTTAAGAATGAGCGAGAGGTTCCCTATATGAGGGTCCCAAATTGATGACGCGTATTCAAGTTTTTGGTCTTACCGACAATGTTTATAAAGCAGAAGTTTCAAACTAGAGGGGCTAAAGAAGAGTTTCGGCGTAAGTACCGCAGTACGATTTGCATTACTTGTTTACGTGGTCAACGTAGGTTTGCCAAGAAAGGTTATCAGTTATGTGAACACCGAGATATTTGTATGAACTAACTTGGGTTAAGGGAGCGTCGTTAAGTGAGTAAACTGTTGGCGTAGCATCGGAGGCATGACGTGAGGTTCGCATGAATTTACATTTAAGTGAGTAAGTTTCGCCATGGGCAAGTATCACACCAAGAGAGAAATGCTATCTAGGTCAGATTGAAGAATGACCCTTGATCCAGAAGGACTCGTAATGTTTCGGTAAATGACACAATCATCTGATAATTTTATTGACGAGGAAATGCCTTTAATAGGTAAGTGCGTTAATGTAGATGAGAAACAACAGGGACCATGGGCAAAGCGTGCCCCCGAGACATTTTGGCTTCTCATCGAGGATTCCCAAATGGCGGGATCGGAAACAAGGGGGAAGCGCTCTGACCGCGAGAAGGTCATGGTGGACAGACCCCGAGGAAGCGCACCTTAATCTCGCTAAGCGGATCCTCCTTCGTCCGACAACGCTGACTGGCGTGCGGGGCGCTGATTGTCGCCAGCTTACAAAGGCTTAGGAGACAGGGCCGCTGCTATCTCCTTGAAAACCGGTGCTCCTCCACTTTCTTGGGTCGCGGCTCAATTGCTAGGTTCGTCAGGAAAAAAGTCCACACGCGTTGTAGATGATCTGGCACACTAAATGGATAAGCCCATGGCAGCCTACACCACCAGGCTGGTAAATACTGCATTTAAGGGCGACCATTTGAATAGATCTTGCCAGAACCAAGTGGCTCCTTTTAAGTCCGGATGAATTGCCTAAAAGAAGGCTAGTTCGTCTGAAAGTGGTTTAAAATACGCGGAATGTAAATACATGAATCTAGCTAGCTCTCGAAATAATCGCAACTACAGATTTAGGCAGTTATGACGTGGGCCGTACTAAGCGTTTTGGTGGCCGTCAGGCACCACAGACGTATGTTCCCTTCACAACCATCAGCGAAGACGTCTGTTCGTCCTTCCCCAAGGCTTATGCGCTCTTCATGCACATGACACGTCTGTGGTACTGGGTGTCTTGATGGCGCGTGGTAGAAGGACGGAGTACACACGGCGATAAACTTCTTTGGAGAGGGCATATAAACGCTTGTGCCACATCACCATAACTGCCTAAATGTGTGCTGTGATTATCAGGGGAAAATCTGAAATATGTATCTACATTCTGTCTATAATAAACCATTTCTCATCACCCTCGTGCTTTTTTTTTTTGTTTTGTTTACCCAGTTATTCAAATCTCGAAGCAAGAAAGAAACAGCCCTCGAATCTAGCATTTCAGCCGTCTGCTTGAATCATTATGTCAGGAAAATTTACCTAGGAATAAAGACAAAGTTCATGTTGGTTTAATATGTAGATATTTTAGAACGAAAAAATAAGAAAAAAAGTAAAGGAAATAAAACTATATGCCTTTGAAAAATTCTTGTTGTTTGATTTGTACACGCCTAATGCGTGATGTGTTCTAAACTAACATGAAAAAAAAGAATGAACCGTTCCGCTTGCAGAATTAAAAGAAAAAATGTCTGAGTCGGTATTAACCAAAGAGATCAGCCTCAGCGTACATCGGAACAGCCCCACGATTCCCCTCGTTACCCAGTGGAATGTGAGATAGCAACGAGGTCTCCTGGAGACTTTCCAAGAATGGTCTATTGGTTTAGAAGAAACTAATGATACGTTTCGTGGAGTTAAAGAAAACATTTTTTTGTATTCATTCACTCGCTGCATTTTGCGGGGAAGTCTGCGTCCTTATTTCACGTCACGGTGTAAAGTCGTGGTGTGGTTTGACTTTATGATGTCATGTTACTTGGCGTCTGAGGTCACATGACGTCAATTATCCAGCTTAATTTTGCGGAGAAACACCCGGACGGATGGACGGATAAACGTCTAGTTCGCAATACGTCAAGTAGTACAAAAGACAATTATTTTTAATATACACGCGGGCTTGTTCCAGTCATCACAAAAAGCAAACGGAGATCTGTAGAGGATAGTTTGGTTTAGCTCACGAGAATAAAGGAAGTCAGCACAAGAGTACTACACTTACAAAAAAGCTTGAAAGATTGACTCAAGAACTGAAGGGAGGCGAAAATTATCTCCCGATATTTGATCTCACTAACCCATTTAACGTGAACCTTAATTTAGTGGAATATTATAAATATAAAACAATACAATTCTAGATATATATTAAAAAAAACAATTCGAGGACACCTAAGCACTTCTTATGAGTTGTGAATGCGAAAGCATGAATGTTGATCTTCCACTCCCTTAGTTCGTCTGGGGTGTACTGGCGTGGACGGCCATGTTCCTACCGCCAATGTTGCCGATGCGCGGTCCCATGAAGCGGCTGCAGCACACCCCCCCCCCTCCCCTGGCAATGCCTGAGAAGAGAGCGGCGGCCGAGCGCGCGCTCTAGTGAAGCGGCCGCCAATGGCTATCTAGGAGCCGTTTTGCTCCAGACAATGAGATTGGGCATTTCTTTCTCGTTTTTTTTTCTTTTTTTCGGTTACAGACGCCTCCGGCTCCGCTCCATGGGATAGCTCATGCATCAAAAAAAATTATTTGTACATTTTGTCAGGTTGTTTGCCGAAGAGCGATGGGCTCTTCGAGTGTATATCAATAAAGTAGACTGATATTTCATGCATCCATCTGTGATCATCAGTCTTTTGTTGCTGCCGTAAATATGTGACTGTTTGAGTAGGTCAAGCCAAATCGCACAATTTCGGGGTCTTTATATATATATATGTACGTATATATATACACGTACACGTATATACATACATTCGCTCTCATCTGAAGAAGCGGTCCCTGCCTTTCGGGATACGTCGTTTTAAACATTGTTGTAGTAGTTTCCCGAAAGAACGCTTGTTGTACATAAATTTATATTCAATTACTGCCAAAAGTGCCGGTATGCGTCGAAATATTTTGTTGTTACATATATTGCATATTTTTTCTTTTCGTACGTGTGTTGCTGCATGGTTTTGTATCTCAGATTATTGTGAGAGTCTATCGGGTAAATAAATAAATAGGTGTTTATAGATGCGGCTTTAATATTTAATTATCCCCCTTTACGGAAGTATTATGTTTTTCTTTCTGGTTTGATGGTGGAAACACGTATGCACCTATATATATATATTTTTTGTTTTAAATGCGATGGAATTTTCTTAGACAGCGCACACAGGGCAGGGCAGATGCAATTCGCGATTGTTATGATGGAAGATTCTGACTTCTTAAAAAAAATAAGCTGTCAGAAAGATGATGCGACATTGTATTCCACTACCGTGGATTGCTTAGGAAGACTGGAGGAGCGTTTTGACATTTAAGTGAAGATTAGAATTTCTGCCAGCGATGCAAGAATCGAAATGGATTAAGTGTCGGCGCTCTTGACCCTGGCTTATTCCGTGGTTCTACATTTAGGAATGAATTCACCTCTCTCAGCGGATTTGGTGCCACGAGGGCTCCATGGGGATTTAGTGCCCCAGTGGACTTCCACTGGTGTATTTATTTGTTCCTCAGCAACGCACAGTAATCGGGTAAGAAGATGTTCCTTCTAAGAAGTACCTGCAATACGTTTGTAAGAACCGGCGCGCATTGTAGAACGTAGTACAAAAAAAAGGATGTGAGACGAAATGGAAAAGAAACAAAAACCGGAAGCGCGAAGGTGGCCGCCGAGAGGCGGTGGCAGCGACATGTGTTTGCAAACAAACATCGGCAAATAAAACGCAACTTGAACGGCGCTATATCTAAGTACTTCATTTTTAAACCTATAATAATTATGCTTCACTCCTACATGTATCAGTGCCGCTTGTGTTGACAAAAGTTTCTAGAGCGCAAAGCGGCACTTTCCAGGTCAGTAAGTAAGGACCTATCTAAGGACCGCGAGAAAAACTTTTTTTTCTTTTTTCCTGTCCCTGTTTGAGTTAGGATGACGGACAATTAGATTTCCTTCCTGCGGCCTCTCCCCTTGTATTCGTTCCTTACGGCTGGCGACCATCGCCGAGCGTTAACTCCTCTCTTAATGAGTGCCGGTCTGTCGTGCTCGCTCTCGTAGACTGTCGAGCCAAGGGTGGTTGCCCGGAACAAATGCCTTGCCTCGGAGGTCCGCAGCGCGGACCGCTTCGGCGAGCAGGGAAGCGTACTGGCGAGCTAGGACGGCAGCCATGATGCATCGTGTTGAAAACAACAAACAAAGAAGTAGATGTGATCGAGAAAAAATAAATAAAAATAAGTGCCCGGTCGGTAAATATACGCGTCTTTTGTCTGAAAGTCAGTTTATTGTTGTTTATTATATTTCGTGTTGAAAGAACGTTTCGCAGTACAAAGATATTAGCTCGGAAGGTCGAGCCTAAGTTGAAGGAGGGCCCCTGGCGGCTTCGATGCAGGGAGTGACTTTAGACTACCAGTTTTCCGCCATCTATTTTCCTCTAGGGTGTGACGACACTTTACATTTCTTTCCATTTTATACAATTTAATTATGTTTTATTGCAAGATAAACAATCATCTGCACGCGTGCACTTAAGAATAGGATTTCCGGGAAAACGTTTGATCTTTTGATGCGGCTAAACAGAAGTTTTTTTGTTGCTAACGACAGAACGCAAAAGAATGCTGATGACGTCTTTGTGAAAAATAGTTTTGAGAACGACTACCGGAGTCAGATTTTTCTGTGCCCAAGCGAGCAGGACACAAGATCTCAGAAATATTTTATTTTTCATTTTTTTTGGTGGCCTTCGCTGGATTGGCTATAAAGAACGACAACTATAGCACGAAGGGTGTTTCATGGCAAATAATTAATGCTAGCGCCGTTTTCCTTGCTACTTTCATTGTTTGTTCCCTAACCTCTCACGCGCTAACCTTCTCATCAATTGTTTTCCGTTTTCTCCTTTTTCTATACTCACACAATAGTTTTCAGAGGAGGGTCACACGCTTCCTGCCTGACTAAAGAAATATGCAGTACAGTAAGAAAGAAACAAGTTTAAAATGTATTTATTATTCACGGACTGAGTTCTTGCCAATTTTGAGCATTTAACTCATAGCATTCGCTGCTATGGCATATCAGCGGCACGTAGACTGCGAGCGTAGGGCCGTTTAATATCACTGTAGGCGCTTGCGAGCTTTTATTTTGTATCGCAAAGTTTGTCGCAGAAGAAAGAAGCGTAAGTACCTACACATAGGAAGCATGTAGCTACAGTAGGCATTTACGTAAAGTTGAAGTCTTTCTATGCAGGCGTATTTTATGATAATGCTATGAGTGACTCACGGAAAACACTAATCTGAAATGAACGTCTTAATTCTTCAACCAATTAACTTATATATTTCGCTACCAGTACTGGGTACTTAAGCTCATGCAGAAATGACCATCAGGGCAAGTGCATAGCGAAGCACTCACAAGCCCGCATCTGGCCGAAAGGGGTCAGACAAATACTGTATTCTTTTTTATTTTGATATTTTTAGCTACCAGAGTCCCTTGCAATACAGAACATTTATTTGTGACAACAATTATTTCTGCAAAATTAAAACTTAGATTTGCTGCATTTTAAAATTTTACACTAAAATTATTGAAAAAATTATAAATGTTTAGTTGTTACTTAGAACAATATATTTGCCTTAGTTAAACAAAAAAAAAGTCCCAAGATGTTTCCTTTCAAGCTGCCCCGAAGGAAAAAACACCCAGCGCTGCTGTTTGAGCGTTTTGTCTGCTGTGATTGTGTCCCTAAGTGCGATTGTCTTGTGGCCTTTGGGGCCGTGTGTTTGTGTGGATTCCCTACTTGAGCTGTTATTTTTGAGACATGAATAACCAACTCGCCCAAGCCGCCGTTTTGACCTGCCCCAAATCTCCGTGAACTGCGACAAGAACAGCAAACTGTTGACAAGGTGCAATCAGTATACGGCGCCAGCAGAAAAAGCTGTAGCACCATATTCAATCGAATCTTTTTTATTTGTGTTCCACGCAAACACTAGAAGATTGGCTGGGTTAAAAGCGGGCAGTCGAACCGGTCATTATCCGGTTCGGTTCGGGTTGCTTTGCATTTTGCTCCTGTTCGGTTTTCGTTCAGTAACACTTTTGAAATAACGGTTTGGTTACCTGTTCCACCAAGTGCAAACCACTTCAAACCGGATATTGAAAAAAGTCCGCAGCTGCCAGTCGTCGTTAAGAAGAAGAGGTGTGTTCAACACGGCGTCATCTTCATTAAAATAAGTTAGGTCACCAGAAGCCGTGCTGTGGTAACGAGGAGAGCGAATCATATATATGCTTAGTTTTATTTTCTGATCTTGAATTTTTAAAGCACACCGTTTTATACAATTACGTGGTACAGGCGCTTGAAAACAGTACCAAAGTACAGTACTCACATGTGAAGTCAATCAGGCACCATGATGGTAGCCCGCACCGTGCTCAGTCGCTAGTTGTTTAGGCAGCAGGAGTTTATTCTGCCAGAGTATGTAGATGATACATTTATTCAGTGCGTTACGACTGGTAGCCTGGGGACTTTAACGGGCGTCACGCAGCACTGATGCACGACCGCACGCCGGTACGATGCTCATCCAGATTGCAACTGCAAACTGCATACCCCCATAGCCACACCGCACGTCCGAACGACTTGCTCGAACGTCTAGGGGAAAGTGGAGGAGAAGAGCGAAGGCCGCCAGAAATACGATAAACGCTTACGCAAAAAAGACAATGCTCGATTTGCTGTTTTTGTAAAACGCACACATAAAATGTTGTTTTTGTTACAGCAGCGTCTGGGGTTCTGGCCGACTGGCGTCGTAGCGACCGACGCCGCACTGTCACGCTCGTCGCGGCTTCGCCTCTTGGCACTTGCAGATTTCGCCACCGGGGAACAACCACGCCGACAGCAGAAATTTTGTTTTTATTTTGATGTTTATGTTTGCTCTCTCCTTGCTTAAAACATTTTCTTAGAAGTAAGAAAAAAATAAACACACACACGCAAAATATTAGCCATTTAGCCTCTTGACATAGTTATATTCCGTTTAACCTTAAGATGTACCGGGATGGACGCTACGAGCTACACGAGCCAATTCATTGTTCGTAGATTTTTTTCATGGAAGTGTACTCTTTCACGCCGACTTGCGGACGCCAATTTGTGCTTCGCATAAACGTAAAATATAGTTATTTGTTTCATTAATACTGGGCTGCCTGCATGTCACCGCTGCTCTTGCTGTTTGTTTAGTCTAGGCTGCGACGTTGACGCCACTGTCGCGAATATTTATTTGACTTCGCGGCGCCACCCGGCGCGGCTCACATTTTATTACTTTGAACCCTTGCCAATGAACTGGTAACCAACACATGAGATTACTGTTCTGTTTCCGTTCAAATTTAATATACCGGCTGTCCCAAATAGCGCCCAGGCTCTTTAAATCGACCGCAAAATTCGGTTTCTTAACCTATCACGCTACGATTTTCTGCAGCGTTGCCCACAGATGGGGCATTTTTTCTATAAAATTTGCAAAGAGCGAATTTACCTGAGGAAAAACTAAAGAAAGAAAAGTCTTAACTCATATGAAAACGCAGCGAAGCCACCGGTCTTCAAACCATAGGGCGCCCTATTGTTTGAAGACCGGTGGTTTCGCGGCGTTCCAAAGGAGTTAAGCTTTTTTCTTTTTCACTTTTTCTTCAGAGAAAATTTGCCCATCGCAAATTTTACAAAAATATATTGCACCATCTGTGGGCAACGCTGCACACAAATCGTAGCTCGATAGGTTAACAAACCGAATTTTGCGGCTGATTTAAAGAGCCTGGCGACTACTGGGGCACCTGGTATAGTGATTGATTTTGGTTACAGATGTGTTCCGTTTGTTAAGCATAACTATTTTGCTCCAGTTTTCGGTTCCGGTTCAGTTCGACAGCCTGGTTAAAAGCTGCATGTCTAATAGCGCATGGTCATAACAGCCGCTTTATCGTGTCTCGTATCGTCAAGAACCAGACCTTGTTCGTCTACAACTCTTCAGTGATGGTTGCTTCCCCACCAAGGGCGCGCCATTTTCATCCTCGAAAGAGTACAAGCCAGTGAGACTGACTTCTAGCAAGGAAGCGCCCGGGTGATACCGTGACCGCGGGGCGCTTGCTTCAAAGCATGCTTCAAAGGCTCCGGTAGCGCGGTACGTGGAACGCGGTAACGTTTTAATAAAAGTCCCCACTGATCCCCAGTGAGGTCACGTGACGATGACGTCATCGTCACTTATGACGTCACTGATATCTTCATCATCACTAGTGATGTCATCAGTGAGAATACCGATGACGTCATCAGTGACGTCACCATCAGTAGTGACCAACGTTATTAGATTAACTCAGTTACGGAACTGTTCATAGACGCTGCATGCACGAACAGTACCCCCCTCACTCACCACGACTCGCCCGGAGTCGCTCGACGCGCCGCCGGACGGCTGCTTTGGGAACTGAATCGGGATACGTTCGTTTCAACGTTACTAGAAACGTAAAAACCAACGGAAAAAACTCTTTTTGTAGTAACTTTTATTGGAGATTAGTACAAAATGGGGGCGCGTGATGTTTTCTAAAATTTTTAGTTTTCAAGGTTTTGCAGCACAATTAATATTGTTTTTATACAACCATGCCTCAGCGGGGATTTCAGGTAGCGCGTCCCGACCTAGGTGCATTTTAACTTCGGTGACATCTCGCGGCGCGTCCGCTGGGGAGACAAGGGTGGCACCCCTGTAACCCTTTTCGGCTCCGAAATGGCCGATTGAAGCCAAAAATAGCTGTCACGTGCAGTTCCTCGAGTGACCGCTGCGGGAGAAACGGCGGCGTTGTGATCGCCATTTGGCGCTTCAGCTGTGCTCTTTGGAACGCACAGTTATGAAACGAAACTATAGAGGGCGCTTCGAACGACTCCAGGCGGATCGAAGTGAGTGAGGGGGGTACCCCCTCCGCGGGAGTTCCACAACTGAGGTAATCTAATAACGTTGGTAGCGACGTCATCAGTATAAACACACCAGTCGGAGACGCGATCCAGGCATATGGTGCCTGGATCGCGTCTCCGACTGGTGTGTTTAGCGTCTATCCCGCCCATACATCAAAAGTGGTCCCCAAGTGGCAACAAATGACGTCACAGAAGCCGGAGTGTCATGCTGTTGCCTGTCGCGATCCTGGCGGTTGGCCGTAGAAATGCTGGCGAAAAGCACGAGCGAACGCGAGTGTCGCTGTCGTCACGGCGTCCCAGGCGTCCCAACTTCCTGCTGCTGTAGCTTCCGTGGACTGTCACAGTAGAGATCGACCTGCAGCAGAACAGGCGTCTGCCATATTTACCTCAACTGTTGGAACGCCGCCAGGTTCGCGACCGGCGACAGCATGACACTTCTGTGACGTCATCAGGCGGAAATCGAGGGACCACTTTTTTGGGCGCGGTAAACACACCAGTCGGAGACGCGTCCCAGGCACCATAGTGGCGATGACGATGCGGATGCTGATGACGTCACCTGTGACGTCACGCGTCCCATAATGCACCGCGCAGTTACGCCGACTCCGACGCCGAAGCTGCTCAAGCCGGAAACGGGCGCCTAAGAGCTGCACTCAAATTGGGGGTTGTGTTTATATAGCCTAGAATTTGGTCTGCCTCAATGGGCGACGAGTCTCCCGGCTGTAGATGAGAAGTTTAGTCAGTGCAGTACAACGCCTAGCCTGGGATCTTTAACGAGCTGTTTGAAATTCATTTTTGTGTGCGTCTGTTTTCTTACGCTGTGAAGTGTTAGTATGAATCACCAACTCGACCAAGTTCAATTATTGCTATTTAAACTTGGCGGGCTGAGACAATGCGAAAGTAAGACTCGACTGCAGCGCTGCTAGTTCTCGTGACCGCCACTGAGCCCATGTCGCAAGCGGAGCTGTGAAACAGCTTGCTCCAGTAACGTTGGTGCTAGCGAATAGACCTTTCCGGAAATATGTGGTGCCCCCAGCGTTTGCTTCACGCATTGTGACGTTCAGATGTACGGCACTTGAAATTATGCAAGAAGCGAAGACGAAGTAATCGTCTTCGCTTCGTGATTCAGAACGGAGATTTGGCAGAAGGAAAGCAAACCAGGCTATGTGATGTAAAATACCCTTTCCGTTCGCTTTACTTTGTTGCTTGTTCTGAGCTCCTAATGAAAAGAGAGAATGAATCGTACCGCTACCGGGATATACGCAGCGTTCGAACCGGCACGAGCGTACATCCGAACAGCGTCACAATTCCCCTCGTTGCGAGGTCTCCTGGGATGTTTCGGAAATGTCTTTTGCGCCATTGACCCATTCCATTCCCACTGCATTCCGGGAAAAGGAAGTCTAATTCAACTCCCATTCCATCCCCCCCTCCCCCTCCCCCCCCCCCGCTGCCGCCATTCCAATCCCATTTTATTCCAAGGCCGCGAAAGTGCGAAATGATTCCGAAATCATACCAACTCTGGAGTGGCAACTCCGGAACACTGGAGTTTACGAACAAAGAGTATACTCTGGCACAAGCACGAGAGTACGAGGTCGCTTCTTGGAAAAGTTCTCACACAAAGTGAACACTCGCGATAGGAATGCACGTCTCAAAGCTACACGCACAGGGTAGATCGCGCTTGTAGCTTTGGGTACGGAGGCTAGAAGGGGAAGTGTCAACATCGGCGCGGGAGAGAAGGGCCAGCCGGTCAGGGTGCAGCACTGGCGCCGCTGTCCACACTGAGATGCCGCGCCCACTTGCGTCCGCTGCAATTCGGCTGCTTTAAGTCTCCGCGAGTAAGCACCGCGTGCTATACGCGCTTCTTAAATTTTTTTACAGTTTAACTATGTTGATTTTGGACATGTGGCTAACGTAACACAGGAATGAACCTGTTGATGCTTTTGTTGTCGTCAAGGACTCCGAATACGGAGGCATTTGTATCTTTCTTTTTCGCAGAAAGGTATTTCATGGTGCATCTTGGAGCAAAACAGTGTGTTTGCCGTTTCGCCATCGCGGTGGTCTGGACGCATGGCGCTATTTTTCAGGGAAGAGCGCCACAAACAAGCACTTCTAGCGAAGCAGATGAGCCTTTCCCAGCGCGGCGGCGTCTGCCATTGGGCAGGGGATCGAACTATTGGGGGCACTCTATCGAGCTTGTTGTTAAAGCCCTTCTATTTTGGAAAAAGTGGCGCCATTCATTGTTGTGGAAATCCTCGAGAGACGTGCCGCGCCGAACTTCTGGGAAAAACATGGCGTCTGAAATGTAGCTCAATGCTGCGCTGTGCCGTCATAATCTTCCCAAGGGCTTCATGTTGCAGGTACCTCTTGCATCGACGCACCTTGCGCCACTTTTAAATTTTAAAACATAGAGGAGCTTTACTTGTTGTCCCCACAGTCCGATGTTTACTAACAGCATAACGAAGAAATTGAACCTCCCCTAGTGCGATCTGGCAACAAGCGCTTCGTTTTGACCAATGCTTTGGTTGCTTGAAGAGCGGCCTTCGAATCGTCATCTGAACCGTTCCGAACCACATCCGTCATCCGAACCACATCTGAACCGTTCTGCTAGGCGTATGACCGTTCGATCTCCTCCCCAATATGCATTTTAAAGTCGAAGAGCGCGCCACTTATCGTCTTCATGATATACTATGGCGCCGCCGCACACGGAGAAAGCTGCGCTATGAGTAAAGCGCGCCTTTAATTATTTCCGTCTATTCCAACAGGTACGACGCAGAGTCTCGAGGCTTGATTTCAAAGTCAAATTTGGGGGTTTTACGTGCCAAACCAACGACGGGCATCTGGCCCGCCCCAGTGGAGGACTGAGGATTAATTTGGACCACCTGGGGATCTTTTGACGTGCAACCGAAAGCTCGGTTACACGGCGCCTCCTCCGCAATAAGCCTCCGTCATATCGCGGGCACCTCGGCCGGGATTCGAACCCGCCACATGGGGATCCGTAGACCGACGCTCCTGCTTCGGAGCCACCGAGGCAGCGATGCTTGATTTCAAATGCAGTCAAAAATCTCAAGAAGAAAAAAAAGCAGGGAGGGGAAATTCCCATTCGCACTCGGAGAACCTATTGCCGAGAAGGGATATTTTGGAAATGAGCACCACGGCGCGGCAAAGAGCGCAAACGAGCCATAAATAACGGCCCGCCTGAACACTCTGTTACATTTCACGATGGACCGCAGCAGACGTTACGAGCCATTCATAGCCAATCCAGTAGGCTGAACGTATCTCGTGAACACACCGACCCTATCGCCGCTGCTTCTCTTCTGGAAGGTCACCTGGGGCGCACATTGCATTGGATTGGCTTCGATGAATGACAGACTCTCTTGCGGTCCATCGTTTGGGTGAAACAAAAGATTGCTGCAGCCATTATTGGACGCAATAGCGTGTGAGCGGGGAAGAAAACCACTCTCGGAAATTTGGATTCGAGTGCGTGGTTTAGAACAAAGAAGGTCGGGAAAGGAATTTGCCAAGCCGTCTCTTTGCATGATAATATTATTTCTGTTCTTTTTTACCAACATTAGAAGCATTATGAATAAACGGGATGATTTGTCTTCAGTTGTGGACTCTTCTAACGCGTATATTGTCGTGTTAAGCGAGACATGGTTGTCCAGTAAGATACGCAACTGTGAAATTTTGCACTATCAGAGACGTTTCAACTTCTATCGTCACGACAGGGAAGAAAGAAGGGGTGGCGGGTTGTTGGTCGCGGTAGCAGAAAATGTAGTATCGTTTACATCAGTATTGTTTCAGAACTCGAGCTTCTATAAGTCGGTCTCCAGTTAAAAAATAAAATAATATATTTTTTAGGTGTGTGTTATTGCCCTCCCTCTAGCAATACCGCGTTTATAACGAATCTTCACGATGCAATCAACGCAGTCATTGTTCGCTTCTTGAATGCACCCATACTACTGTTGGGTGATTTCAGCTACCCATATATGATATGGTCAGACGAAGGTGCAAACCTTAGTCACTTCTCTTCCGAATGTAGTGAGTTTTTGAATCTTTGTTTACATTTCAATTTTTATCAAGCTGTTACGAAACCGACGCGTACGGCTTCAAGAACTGCTGCTGTGCTTGACCTCATAATAACCCTTTAACCACCAAGGTTTTTTTTTTTTAGAATACGTACAAACTTTAACATTTATTTTTTACTTTCACTATATGTTTTCTTATGTCGTTCTGATTTTGCAAATGCATTACTTGATTGGTTTCTGATTCGTATGAACACAAAGCTTTAAAAAGGAAAAGTTGATTTTTATGGAAGCTTTTCCTCAGTGCAAGTAAGAGTAATAAAATAACACGTGCTGAAATGCTCAGTATTTATTTGAACATACGCACCGTAACAAAAGATCAAGTGCCTAGACGTTTCTCCGTACTAGCGCTAACAAATACATCTCAACCTGCGGTTCGCCAACGATTCCTTGAAAAATTATTAGCGCAAGTAACACCATCATCTCTTCGTGGTCCACCGGTTTCCATGAAGAACCCCGCGGTGCGAAATGCGGGACCGCGTAGCGGTTTGTCCCTGTCCCAATGAGGACGGCAAGGTCCCAATAAAAAAAAAAAAGCTCGAACCAGCCGAGAATGTCTTTTTTGTCAGTGGGTTGCCGCAGAATCCCAGGCACTGCACAAAACGGATACTTGGGAGGCGCGGGTGGCGGGATTTCAGTGTTTACGCGTTGCCACACTCAAACATATCCCGGCGCGTCGTCTTCTTCGTCACTGTGGTCGTCGTCTAAGTCCGTTTCGTATTCAAAAATCCATGTCCGACTCACTTTCAGAGACAAATTCGATGTCTTCATCTTTGCTACTGTTCGAACTGCCACAAGAGGAGCCCGTTTCCGAGGGCCGTCACTGGCATCACTCAAGCGTGCTGCGGTTTCTGATCACTGTTGCAAGGCTAGATACGCGCCAAAGGCCAAAACGCCCTATATTTGCGCGACCTCTCCTGCTCTCCAGTGTCGAAAATTGAAATTAAAGCCGATGGACGAACCTGTCTCGTGTTTGGCAGTGAAAGCAAACCATCGTTGTGGCTGGACGAGTGCGACTCGTCATCGGCGATATTGGTAAAACCTTCCATAACGAATACAGCTCGGGCCGGGTGGTTAAAGGGTTAACAACATCGCCAGAGATGATCTCCTCGTTAACTTACATGCCTGGTCTTAGTGATCATTCCCTACTACATTTCTTGTTAGAGATTCCTGGACGCAATAAGTCTAATCACACGAAAACATTTTATGACTATGCTAGGGCTGGTTTTGACTCAATCAACAATGAACTTTGTCGTTTTCTAGAGGAATACATAGGTTGTTTTGCATAGCGCTCAGTTGATGATAACTGGTGTTTATTTAAAGAAAAAGTTATGTCACTCATGAACGCACATGTTCCCCTTCGCGTGGTATCTTCTTCACCAGAATCTTCAGGGTACAGTGTGACACTGAAACAGCTGCCAAATAAAAAGAAACGACTATTTCGCGCTGCAAAGCTATCGGACAGTGTACAACGCTGGGAAGCCTACCATGTTGCAGCTAACGTATATTGCCGCCAGCAGTGCCGAGAAAGCAACGCTCGGTCACCGACTTCTAGAAGCTTCGCGTTCATTCTCGCACCAGACGTAGCTTTCCACCTGCTTTGTTGTTCTCGAAAGTGCCAGGTCATCCTCGCCCCGAGCGCTTGACGCTCGAGCCTTCTTTGCCGAACTTTCGAGATAGTGACGCGTTGTAGATAAGCAGCTACCCGCGACCTTGTCGAGTCAGTCTCGCTCGCGCTCTCTGATTCGCCGCCGAACCGCCGCCTGCTTTTCTGCTGCCTCGACGCTCTTTCGTTACTTATTTTTGGTTGGCTCAAGTTCGCCTCTTAAAACCTTTATTTTCAGTTTACTCTGCGCCTACTTGTCGCCTTAATTCGTGACAATATAAGAAAGCAGTCGAAGAGGCAAAATTACGATACTTTAACAATACGCTGCCGTCAATGTTACTTAACAATCCGCGTTAATTTCGGAAAGTTATTAACCCTCCTTCTAGTCCTGGCATAGTACTTAGGGACACCCATGGAGAGGAGGTGCCCAGTGAATTGTGTTGTTTTGTGCTAAATGATGTGTTTGTTGGATCTTTTTCATGCACGGTAACCACAGATTGTCCGGTATTTAGAACTTATGATTTTTTGCCCATGTTTCTTGTTGTCATAGAGTGTGAAGGTATATCTAACATTATCGAAAACCTTAAAACCATACATGTACGTAACGCGTTACAAGTAATGAGTTACTTGTACCTAGTTACTATTTACGGTAACGAGTAACGTATTTAGTTACTTTTCCAGAAAAGGAACGAGTAGCGGTGTTTAGTTACTTTGAAGGCCAAGTAACGAGTAACGGTATCTCGTTACTTTTGAGAAGTAACGTGTAGCAACAGCACTTAAACGGCCTTGTTTTTATTCTAGCCTGAGAATGCGTCTATTGTGACAAAGGACCCGAAAAACAACTAAACAGTATGACAGTACAGCAACGTATATCGCTGAACACGTCAGTCGAACAGTTCGACTGACGTGTCCAGCGATAAACGTTGCTGTACTGAACTCTGCAGCTGGGAATGTCCTTCACCCAGCGAGCACAATCAGGTTCGTTGGTTGAACCTTCTAGAAACGGGTACGGACCGAATGTAAACCCGGAGGCTGCAAACACGGGAAGGCACAGAACCCATTGCCCGCTGTCCTCAATGAAGGCGCAGTTCTTGAAGATTCACCAGCTCTTCCTGAAGCACAACACTGTCGTTCCTTCGAGCGCGTCGGTAGAACGGCTCTTCAGCGTCGCCGGACATGTATTTTCAAGGAAGCGGGGAAACATAACTGATGAAAACTTCCACAGGCAGCTGTTGCTTAAGGGCAATGACTACTAAAACCAACAATAAACCATTAAACAAAAACAGTTGTGTGTTTGGTCGTCAAAGTAACCGTGAAAAGTAACTCGTTACTTTTGAGGTAACTTACGCGTTCCTTTTGAGAATCGGTAACGAGTAACGTATTTAGTTACTTTTTGAGCGAGTAACGAGTAACGGTATTTAGTTACTTTTTTGGGTAATGTGTACATGTCTGCTTAAAACCTATACGACAGCAGGCACTGATAATATTAGTGCTAAGTTTGTGAAAAACACTAATATATACTCATGCGTTAACTTATCTAAATTATTTTCGCAATCACTTGAACAAGGAGAATTACCAAAAGATTGGAAGGTGGGGAAGGTGATCCCTTTCCACAAAGGGGCGATAAGCATAACCCTTTAAACTTTCGTCCCATTTCTTTAACGAGCATTCCTTGTAACATCCTTGAGCACATCATTTATACTAACATTTTCAATTTTTTAGACTCAAACTCCTGTTTTAACTTAGCGCAACATGGATTTCGAAGGTTTTATTCATGTGAAACTCAACTCCTAACCTTTACTCATGACCTTCACGTAACACTTAACCGGGGTTCCAGGACTGACTGCATATTTCTTGATTTCTCAAAAGCTTTCGACAAGGTTCCTCACGCGCTGCTTCTTCATAAACTCCGTAGACTTAACATAGATCTCAATATAATCGCTTGGATAGAATTGTTTCTATCAGACCGTTACCAATTTGTTCACGCTAACGGAACTAATTCTTCAACCTCACGTGTCAAATCCGGTGTCCCAGAAGGTTCCGTATTAGGTCCACTTTTATTTCTTATATATATTAACGATCTTCCCACGCATGTATACTCTTATATTAGCGTATTCGCTGATGATTGTGTAATTTATAGGGAAATCATTAACGATACTGACATATCTGCTCTTCAGACCGATAATAACAACGTCACTCGCTGGTGCGATATTTCGCTTATGGAACTTAACACCTATAAATGTAGATTCATGAGAGTGCCCGTCAACATAACACTTGTCCCTCCTACTGTATTAATTACTCAACCTTGCTTTCTGTGTCAACCTATAAATATCTCGGTGTTCATATAACTAACGATCTCTCCTGGAACATCCATGTCGAATATATCATTAACAACGCTAATAGCTTATTAGGACATCGCAGAAGAAACTTTTCCCTTGCCCCTGTTTCACTTAAACTTTTCCTATATAAAACTTTAGTGCGCAGCAAACTTGAATATGCAGGCTCTATATGGAACCCTGGCGAGTCGCTAGTATCATCCATAGAATCCATTTAAAATCGCTCCGCACGTTTTATACTTTCTAACTATCACCATACAGCCAGCGTCACCTCCATTAAAGCGTCTCTATATTTTCCCAACGTCTCCTCTCGTGGAAAAATAGCTCGCCTCTGCTTATTTCACAAGATTTGTCACTCTAACCCAGCACTTCAAACCTCATTATTTTCAGAACCATCATACAGATCGCCGCGCACCGATCATCCACTAAAAGTAGGAATTCCCTACTGCATCACCTCCACCTTTTATGCCTCCTTCCCACCACTTACCTCCGTCGACTGGAATCGCCTGCCCGCATCCGTAGTCTCACTCACTGACGCTGCTGATTTTAAAACCGCCGTAACTGATGTTTTCAATAATGTTCCCTAGCGATTCTGTACCTTGTGTTATTTTTTTGCGTTTTGTTTTCATTGTTCACTTTATATTGATGTACTATTCCACTCCTCTCTGTAATGCCTTCGGACCATGAGAGTACAATAAATGAAATGAAATGAAATGAATGAATAGAAAAAGCAACGTGGCCTCTAGTGGGCAGCGTCACGTTTTTGCAGGAAAGGAAATCGCTGTTGTTTACATTATGTGACTGACAGCTCAAAAGATTCGGAGTAGGGCGAGACCGACCTATCGCAATTATTGCTTCGCAGCCATTAAAATGGCGGCATTAGACGATTAAAAAAAACGCCATAGAACGAGTCGCAAAACAAAACGAAAAGTTAGCTTACTGTGCATTTCACTTCAAATTTCTTAAGCTGTTGGTATCGAGAGTTTGAAAACTGTCCCCTTCGTGCATTGACACGAGAAAAGGGTGGCAGTCAGTCCAAAGGCCTTGGGGCGGAAATCGTAACGTGGATATTTACGCAGAGATGTGAATGTGCTACCTTGTGGCCTGGACAAGAGTGTTTTTTGAGAACAGTGTGAGGCTGTAGAGGTAGCACATTTGGCACGCATTGCAAAATTTCAATTCAAATAGTACATATCTGAAACTGGGCACGCGAACTCAGTTGCCCCAAATGTTTTATGCATATTTTTCATAGTAAAAAAACACCGACTGGAGCGAGGAGAAAAAAAAACAAATAGAAAGGACACGCGTTTTTTTTTTTCAATCAACGATGAGAAGTGGTGAACGACAAAATATCGTGCAAAAGCGCCGACAGTGCACATTCTTTGTCATATACCGGATATTCGTCTTCTCCACACTGGTTTGCGAGCTTTCTCCCGGGTGATCATTCATTGTTCGTGTATTTCGTCAAAAATATTACTTATCGCGATAATCCTGCTCGTGGCAAGCCTCCACTTGGCGTTCTTAACAATTTTGCGTTCTGCGAGACACCCGAAAACAAGCTCGCAAACCAGTGAGCACACGCTAAGCAATCTGGTATACGAGGACAATAAAAAAAAAACAGAGAGCCGTTATTTTTGCATTTGGTTTTGTGAATTTTATGTTATTTCGAAGTTCTGTTTTAATAAAATTCTACAAAGCTTCTGGCAAAACAACGTCCGCGTGCCTAGTTTCAGGTATGTACGTTTGGAATTCGAATTTCGCGAGGCCTGCCAAAAGAGCTGTGCTTACAGCCTCACTTTAACATTGAAAAAAAAGGTAAACTTCTCCCATGGAATGGCGCAACCATTGAGAAGGTGAGCGTTGAGTCTTACGAGCGACTAACCTATACCGTAGAATACCTCGCATCCGCCCATTCCACACTAAGCGCCCATTCCCAAAATTGTAAGATCTGAGAAAATATGCACAGTATATTGATATGTAAAATTAATGATCGGACAAGCGCCAATTCCCCATATTTTTGTGATTATCTCTAAATCGTGAGTGGGCGCTTGTCAGGTATTTTACGGTAGTCACAAAATAGATGAGAATGGCGGGAAGAAGCTTCAATAGTCTAGCTTGCAGCGCGAACTTCTGACCTTCGATAATGCTTTCGCGTCTCGAAAACTTCGGGCGTGCACGAACAGCGCCAAAGCACGATGGAAGGCAACGAGTGTGCACTAAAGAGCCGCCTTGCCCTTCTCACCCTCTTTGTAACTATAAAGAGCAAACGTTTTGAGTGACTGGCAATTGCCATGTAGTGTGGCGTAGTAAACGAATGTATTTTTTTACGCGATTTGCTTAAACACGCTTTTCGAGTTCGGTATGGGTTGATACACTCAAAGTGTGAGGACATCAATCTATATGGAAATTTGAGACGATGTTCGCTTGCGTGCACGGCATAAACAGCAGTGTCGTTTCAGCACAAGCGAAAGATAGAGAGAGAGAGAGAGAGAGAGAGAGAGAGAGAAAATATAGGAAAGTGCGGAGGTTTGTCCAGTGTAGTGGCGTTTTTGATACACAGTCTTATCCTTGCATGTTAGTAGCAGCTTTGCATATTGAGTACTAAATTACGGAGCAAAACGTTATTATCGAATTATTTATGGTAAAACGCATCCCATGATGTTTATTTCTTTTTCTTCCCTCAGCAAAAAACTTCAAATTTAATTTATGCAAAACGACACGTTCTGTTCATGTTTCGCCATTTTCGAGCCGTTAACTTTTTTTTAGTGCCCTAAGGCACGCCACTGTTTTGTACCAGGAAATAAAAGGTTAACGAAAATTCATCAATATGATGTTTAAAAACAAGCAGTCTCTTTTTTATGTTGGCAGCATATCACGAAGGCGAGCAAATACTGCCTATTTGCTCGCTTTGTGATATGCTGCCAACATAAAAAGCGAGTGCTCGTTTTCAAACGCGAGAGGTCAACCAATAGCTGTCCCGATAAACCCAGATCGTTGCCTTCGGTTCAGTTATATGACTACCATTGCGGGCCACTTTTTAATAATTAAATAAAGTATTCCCCAGTGAAAAATATCCTGTGCACCAATATGACCCATATCCTTTAATACCATACAAAAGAACCTTACGAAGAAACATCTGAAAATTGGGTACTTTTATGAAGGAACTTCAAATTTTGAGTGGTTCAAGTCAATCTATTTTATCATAACCTGTATTACGCACGTAAAAAACGCAAGATATTGGCGGTGCTGTGCGTCACACGTACGTAATTATAATATTACTCATTTAGAAAATCAATAAAGACTGGGTGAAGAAGACAATGCGACTTGCATGCAATCTGACAGGGGAAGTTTAGTAGACATCCATGGCCATAGATCGAATGAACCACTGCGTTCTTTATTGAGAAAAATGCACGTAACGGGTCACATGGTTCTCTCATATGACATTATGGTCACATGGGTGCGTAGGCTTTCTTCAAATGAATTAATTAAAATTTGATGCTTTGTATGTACACTCTCCAGCTTCTTTTTTGCTTTAATCAAATCTTTCCAAAATTTAGTCCGGCCACTTTGATCACTATTATCATCTAATAAATGACATAAATGTCGCACTAATGGTGGCTTTCTGTTTACTGAAGAAATATAAAGTTGAAGATGATTTTACGTAGATAATTCGAGGCCTATACTTTCGAGACATCAGCACGATGCGAAGCAGGAATTGAATGCAAGAGCTACGTATGTGTTAATTTTCAACTCGGGTTCGGTCAATCTGTTTAGGACCTTGACGTATATAAGTCCATCAAAACGTTTGAGTGGGTTGGCGCTTCGCTCTGAATGGTTGTGTCTTTGTGGCCATCGACACAGAGATATAGAGAAACAACTGTACATTGAAGAGCACATTCTCGTCTGCCATTGACTTGCGAAGGTAATGGTGCCAATAAAATACTGCAGCCTACACGTTCATTTCCGCCATTAGAACGACAATGATTAAACTACCATTTCAGCCAACAGATGGTACTGGACTTCGGAAAGGGTCTATTCAATTAAAAAAGTTATATATAAACACATACGTGGTGAAAACCGATGTACCAACAAATATTAAAGAATTAAACATTTCGAGAATCGCTTTGAAGGTACTCGCGTTATAAGATGTAAAATGTTAGCAGAAATATTATATAAACACAGTTACAAAATGCTGGAAGTATGCGACCATTCTTAGATTTTTCCGAACCGAAAGATAATATATCGGGAAGTATTTTAGGATCTTTAGAGTCGACCTTTTCCAAGAATACTGTGAGCAACCCTGACACGTCGCGCTTGGCTATGTTAGAGGGTACGACAGGCAACATTATCTACGTGGTGCGCCGCCATGGTTGTAGGAAGAGTTACAGTAGATCAATTCTGCGCTTTGATAATGATACCCGATAACGATACGATGCAAGAGCGAAGACTCCGGCAAAGCATCGGGTAGTATAGTAGTTATTGCAACAGTATACTAAAACTCTCTTATGCCGATATTCTTTGTAGTCCGTCTACCCGTGGATTAAGACATGTCTTAATCAATCCAGCGAGCAGGCGTTTAACTGTGATTATCAATCACTTTCTAATGGACGTAGTTAACGACTACTACGGCGCCATGAAGAGCAGTTGCCATAAAATGCGGCGTAGCTTCAAATTCGTAACTAATAAAAATCTCCAGCCGTTGTCAATTTAAGGGCGATATTTTTTCGTGGGCTAATTCTCAATCCTGCATTAGCTATTACTACGAGTCATGTGCTTTGGCTTTATTTGTTTTATTTTTATCATACCTAAACTTTAACGAGTAATTTACATTCAGGAATTTATTTCGAAGCGAATCTATTTGCATTTTCGAGATGAGTGACTAATCTTTTCGCGTCACGTACAGGAGCTGCACCAATCGTCAAGAATAGCGGCTCATGAGAACTTGACGCCCATCCGTCCCGTACAAGTGAAGCACTCGTTAAGGCAAGTTTCCTTCACTCTCGACAGGAAGGGGTCTGCGTCTATCCAATTCTAGTGCGCTTCCTCGAAACCTGACCGTTCACACTCACTCGCTCGTGCTCGCACACACATACGAGCATAGAGACAGACACGCACACACACATGCACATACACACGCACATAGACAGATAAACAGACAGAGATACACAAGCCCACAGACACACACGTACACACACAAAAAACATAGACACACACAGACTCACTCTCGCACACAGACACATACACACATGCATACACAATACAAACAAACACAAAGATATGCACACGAAGACACGAACACATACACATGAATACAAACACGCACACACGCACAAACACCGACATAAATACAGACACACGTATACACATACACAAACGCACGCACACTAACTGACACATACACACACTGACGTACACACGCTACACACACGCACGCACGCAGAAGAAACCCAGCTGGATCAATGTTCGTATGCATCTCCCGGTGATGCGACAATCTTTAGCGAAGCGGCTGCGAACGAGCGGCCGTTATACAACAGACACATCTACTGACACAGCGGAAACACGAAAGCGTGCAATCACACACTCAAACACACATGTACACACACAGCGCGCGCGCATACACACACAAAACACATCGCACGCGTGGTAAAGTCCCCCGAACGGGTAATCTATGTTGAAGGGATTAGCCGTCCGACCGGATGAGCGAGCGAAAAAGTGTCGGGTTGAGGAACGGAATTTGTCCTCCTGTCCTGTCGAAACTTCTCCGCTCATCCCCACGCATTTCATTTGCTTACATCGGGGCACTGCCTGATTGGCTCGCCCCGCAGAGCCTGTGACGTCACTCTAAAAGCTAGAGGGGGGGGGGGGACTGCAACTCCACACAGAAAGTGGCGAGCCCTTTCGAGCAACGGTTTTGCATTTAAAATACGGGCTGCATGTGGCAAGCTGCGCCGTAGAGATTTGCGTGTGTCTCGTGATCGATATGCTGGGGTTGGAGGGCTGTGGCGCGAGAGCCTCGGCTGTCCGCTTTGCTCAGCAGATGTCCCATACGGTTTGCTAGACGACGTCGGGCATCTCTCGAGTGCGGCGCGATCGATGCACTCGAGGCAACGCGGTTCGCAAACTGTCGGTCTTTGTGGGATGATTTAGAAATCGGAGCCGTCAGGTGGGCGGTTGGCTCGCTCAACTTCGGCTACTCGATTTTCTCTCTCCCTCTTCACCATAGTTTGCTCGCCGTTACTAGAGAGAACGGCGAACGCCACGGTCTTAGTGAGCCAATCAGGGTGTGGGACGGACACACGTGACTATGTTCACTATGTTCTCTATGACTAGTTGTGCGCTCTGCCGTCAAAGCCACGGGCGGCGGAGGGAGGAAAGCCGCTTTCGTGCGAAATTAGTGACGGGCTAAATCATCCAGGTGGATAAAAGCCACGTCTGGGACTCACGATTCGGGGTTCGGGTGAGAAGAGAGTTCCTCCTTCCCTCTTCTCCAAATCCCTGGGTTCCGCCCTCGCCACTGTGCCTTTGGTAAATAAACAAAATTTAAACAACGCAAAAAAAAAAAAAAAAACGTGGACAAGTGGGAAAAGGACACAGACACAACGCTGAGGTGGAACGATGTATAGTTATAATTTTTCTAGATTTATATTCCTTCTTATTATTTTTTTAAATGGTATTTTCGGTTAGATATTTTTCGGATGGCAAATGACAGTGAAGATGTCCTATATGTGGGATTATTACCTTTTATTTTTGTGTCTTCTTGTTTTGATGTGTTTTGTCCCACTGCCCCACGTGTAGTACAGTTAAGATGTTCTACATGTGGGATTCTACACTTTCCTTTATTTGCCTTCTTGTTTTTATGTGTTTTAAGAAGGTAAAAAAGACAGTAAGTGATTAGTCACCGCTGTGCTCGGTGTCGATCTACTTGTCCTTGTGTGTGTGTTTTTTTCGCTGTTTTAATTATATTTTATTTTAATTCATTTATTTTCACCTTAAGGGCCCGGTTAGAGCATTGCATAAAGGGGGATAAATACGTGTTATACAAATCAAAACAAAGAAGAAAACATCTAATCAATGAATTCAGGTCAATCTCATTAATCGTACATAAAGGCGTCAAGATACTAAGAACAAGAAAAATGAATCAGTAAGCTCGATAGAAATACTTCTAGGTCTACGATGGCGACGATGGAGGATGGTAGGCTGTTCAAGTCGCAGAAGGCTTGAGGAAGAAAGGATCGACTGAATGCTTTTGTGGAGCCCGAAATACGTTATATTGTGGAGGAGTTGTTAAGGCGAGAAGATGTTCTGTCAGGAGTGATAACAAAGAGTTTGGTCGGCGCAATGATAGTAGACTTTATGAAGAGGTCAGAGGCGAGAAAGTTTTCTGCGGAGCTGCAAAGAAGAAACGGTTAGTTGACTTTTTAAAGCGGATACACTGAAAGACAAAATCATAGTTGGACAAGATGAAACGAGCAGCCCAGTTTCTGTACTGCCTCCAGGTGGTTGATGAGGTAGGCCTGATGGGGACTCCAGATGGAAGCTGTATATTCTAATTTAGGTTTGATGAACGTGTCGTACGCCATTTTTCGGACGAGCAGAGGAGCAGTGTGCAGGTTACGTCAGAGGAAGCCGAGAGTTCTCGATGCTTACTATGCACCACCGACTCGCCCACCTCCAAACATTATTGCAGTTCCTTCGGTAAGGGCTGTCACGTGCTTCGCCTCCGTCGGCTTGATTGGCTCCAAGTGGCCGTAGCGTTTGCTCTTTGCCGAGTTACGGTGAAACTAAGTATGGATGCAAAATGAAGTCTCTGACATCACGCCACCACGGCGGCGCTACTGTCGGCACTGCGCATGCGCAGAAGCGTCGACTCATGGGAGGAAGTTTAGCCTTTACGTTTACTATGCACTTCCGACTCGCCCACCTCCAAACATTATTGCTTTTCTTCGGTAAGGCTGTCACGTGCTTCGCCTCCGTGGCTGGATTGGCTCCGAGTTGTCGTAAAGCGTTTGCCGTTTGCCGAGTTACGGTGAAACTAAGTATGGATGCAAAATGAAGTCTTTGACATCACGCCACCACGGCGGCGCTACCTGCGGCACTGCGCATGTGCAGAAGCGTCGACTCTGGTGGGTGTGTTTCTGCGGACCAATACGCTGCTGCAGGCAAACGTGGGCTTGTTTATGGCTTATCGTGTGGGTGTAGAGCAGACCGTGGTATTCCGTGGTATCGAGCGTGGTTCCGCAACTCATCGCGGTAAGTTGCTGCTTCGCTGAAGCGGTGAACTCAGTTGCCATATCGCCGGCTTCGCTAAAGACATTATTGAACTCACGCATAGCGGTCAACGAAAAGTGGAGGGTACCTGCGATGGGGCACTGGTTCGAGAGCCGACGAGGCTGCTGCTCACGTCGCCGTTGGGACGCCGTGCGCTCACCGAGCTGAAGCAGGGCGTTCACGAATCAGCGTCGCGGGCAGCGGGCCGAACGACTACTTCTCCGGCGACGGCACTCAGCGCCCCAACGAAGCAGTCACTCAGTTTCGTTGATCGGCATCCTCCGCCTGAGCAGCCGCGCCGACCCGCAAGCTCACCGACGAGAAGAAATTACGCTTCCTTGGCGAGGGGCGTGAAAAGCGAAATCTTCGCGACTTATCCGCAGCCCCCCGGACGACCTGTACGAGGAATTTGCTGCCGAAGCTACGCCTAGCGAGGCGTTAACGGCCCGAGCGAGTCACTACCATCGGCTCAGCAACGTCTCCACTTTGCCTCGCCCGCTCAGAGTTCAGCACTGGTGCCAGACGAGTCTGCATCATCCGAGACGTCGTCCGGCAGGAGCTCTGGAAGGCAGCCTCAAGCTGTTGGTGTCTGGGCGGTCGCTGTCAGTCGCTTAGATCGTGCGCGAGGAGGTGGAGATGCCGTCCAGCCAGCCCGACGACTCACCACCGGGAACAACCAACGGTGAGCTACGCCGCCATAGCCAGACGACAGCCGCAGCCCCCGCCGCTGCGGCGCTGCCACGCCGAACCTCCAGCGCCGCAGTACCTCCAACGACGCGAAGAACGGCAGCACGTCCCCGACCAGAGCGACCTTCGCTGAGACAGACCGACGTGTGGCGAACGGCCGACCGACGCCCGCTTTGTTACCATTGTGGAAGCTGCACCATGTCTACCGCTGCTGCCTGCACGGCAGCCGGGGCTACGCGGCTTCCACCCGACGACCCGCGACCACGAAAGCGCGAGCGACCCGGGACATCGCCGAATGCCTCCGCTGGTCGCCATCCCCGGGACCGTCTCCCGCCGCGGTTTCCGATCGCCGTCACCACAACGCCCTGCATCGCCTCATCGTAGGTCCCGCCGAGGCGCCCGTCCCCATTGCCTCGCCGGGAAAACTGGCGCAGGCCACGGGAGGGCTGGCTACGACGAACAACGCCAATATCCTCCACAAACGCCGGAGGGCTCCCACACCAGCGACGACCGCATAGGAACGACGGTTCTGCGTACGGTGTCGAAGAACCTCGACGTTACCATCGACGGCCACGTACGCGAAGGTACTCGTCGACACCGAGCAGACTAATCCGTCGGCGGATAGCCTCGCCGCTGGAAAGTGATGCCGGTGGGATGGCCTCGAAATACGAACCGCCGGCGGACATGCTCATCACACCAGTGGGAAGCTGTGAACCGTGCGCGTGAAGTCATCCACGGATGACACATCGCCCTGTAGCAATTGTCCCCAAGCACTGTTACCTGAGGTACGACATCCTTGGCATGGACGCTCGTGTGAGTAACGACAGCGATCGACCTCGGGCGCAGGTTGACGCTGCGAAAGCCCGTTCCACCTCCGAGGGACCCAAAACGACGCCAGCCGATCCGAGGCCCATTGCGGACCACGTGAACCATCCGCGCTCGGCCACCGCCCAGTGTTCTGCGTCGTCGACTGGATGCAGTGGCCCGCGGAAAGTCCTCCGAAGTAGCGTCCAACTGCTTCGGAAGAGTGAACCGGGCGCTTGCCGGGCGGTAACGGGAGCTGCAGGATGGATGCGTACAGTGTCCTCGTGACGCATCTCTCGACAGGAGGCGCAGCGACCTCACGAAAGGTGCCACCGTAGGACACGCGAGGAACCTGCCGACTGCCGAAATCGCCGCGATCTCCGAGGCAGCCCTCGCCGTGCCAGCCTGCATGCACACGGCCGTCCGCAGCTCGATGCTAACCCTGGTCCAGCGGCCACGGAACCAGCCACAGCTCGGCGTCTCTCGTCTCGAGTCCGGCGACTGCTATGCGATGACGTCGCACGGGTGCGCGGCAACGGTTGCCAAACACCGCCATCAGTAACAACGAGCGGCGCGCCCTGCATCGGCCGCCGCACCGCCTCGCCGCAAAGAACGAGAGTGCCATTCACGAACAGGTGCAACAGGTGCTGAACGACGACATTACTCAGCCTTCGAGCAGCCCGCGGTGGGCCTCTCCGGTCGCTACGGTGAAGAAGACGGACGAACGCTTCGATTCTGCGTTGACTACCGGCAGGCTCAACGCGGTGACGTCAGAACGACGTATCCGCTACCCCGCACTATCAGAAATGCTGCGAATAGCGGGCGACGCGTCGAAGAAGTGAGACCTGAGAGGCAGCTAGTTCATCGAGGTCTACCCAGCTAACCAAAACAAGCAGGGCGCAGTCAGAATACAGGTCGGCGCATTGGGGGCGACAACAGAGTCCCGTGTGCAACTTGTCGCCAGCCCCCGAATCGCCGCCTGCGTTTCTGTTGCATCGACGCTCTTTCGTTCTTTACTTATTGTCGGTTGGCACAAGTTCGCCTATTAAACCTTTGTTTTCAGTTCACTCTGCGACGCGACGTCGCCTTTATTCGTGACAATGTCTCAAGAATAGAATTATTCTTTCCATGCATCCGAAGTTTGTGTCTAAAGTCAAAGAGATATGTTTTCTTTTCCTACGGTAACATCAAAACAGTTCGCAGCAGGAGCAACCGAATACGGATTAAGCTTCGCAACATCGTATCCAGAGTTCCGGACGTAGTTTTTTTTTTTTATCGGAGTGGTTCTGACACCCGCTGCGCAGTGAAGTTTGTCTGTGACGCGCACACGCCCTCCGTTTTGCAAGCCATCAGTCACTATAGGACACAACTGCTATTATTCTTTCCAGTGAGAACAAAGCCCGGTAGCTTTTGAAGCGACAGTGATCGTGTATAGGCATGAGCAAAGTATGAGAAGTACTTAAATAGCATTGTAAAACCCTTTAATTTCGCGGCCCCTATTTTTCGCGAATCGTCACAAGTGACAGAATCGTTGCCACTAAATTTTGGCGAATTCCAGATGCCTGCATTGAATGAAGATCGAAATTTTCGCGTGCCCTTAAATTTCGCGAATTTTTTCCATTCGCGAAATTCGCGAAAATTATGGCTCGCGGAACATTAAGGGTTTTACAGTAATGCAAGTGCAAGACTACTGGGTTTGTCATGAATGCGATGAAGGAAACCCATACTCCCAATTTTACCTACGTCTGCAGAAAGGAAGGATATCTTTACTTCTTTTGTAGGGAACATCCCGTGTGTTACAGCATTCGCGTGATGCGAAAAGCACGAGTGCCGTCAAAAATCGCGGCAGGAAAAGCCGGGAGGCATTTTGAGCGCGGACGAAAATGGCTTCATACCGAGCGTAACTTTTTTAGCGCGCACTCAAGGCCAAATAAAAACAATATTGCAAGTAGCTTAAGGTCGCCACCAAAAGTACAGTCGATCGAGCATAACGCCGCGCAAACTACTTTTCTCTTATCATGCAGTGCTTACGTATAAACAGCCTACTCCAAACGAACACTCGCTCTAAGCCCTGACTATCCAAACGCTAAACTAAACTACGCGTTCATGACATTGAGCGCGAAACGCACGTGCAACCTCGCAAAGTCGAGAGTTTCGCGTCCGATTTACATCGGAGCCGGCGGCTTCGCTTCGCACGACTTGTGACTGCCATCTCTCGGCCAAACTTTGAAGCTGACTCGCCCCCCGGCCTCCCAGTTAGTCCGTTAGGCTAAGGAGGCACATAAAATGTAGTAGCCTTTTAGCTGTGCCCGCATTTATTTTATTTTCTAGCAAAGCGGGCTCTAACTGTCACGCCACGCGCCGTTCAAAACGGCCCATTAAAACGAGGCACACGTCTGGGTTGCCATTGGAAGCTTGACTGAGAGAAAAGGCGGCGGCGGTGCCAATTTTCACGGGCTTGTAAATCACTGGGATTAGTCCGAAACAAACAGCCTTCCCCCGAGGCAGACGGGAAAAATGCGTCCCCGCCGCCGGCCCCCCCCCCCCCCCCCCCCCCAAAAAAAAAAAAAGAAATAAAGGAAAGAAGACAGGCATTTTAGTCGAACCGTCCGCTGCTTGTTTGCGTTAGGTTATTTCATGGAAAGCCCGAGTTCAACTATAGTTTTTCTTAAACTGAAGTGATGTTTTCTTCATAGGGGACCCGCGTTTTCGCGTTTCTAACGCTACGGTTTGAAAGTTTGACAACGCTTACGTAACTACCTAAAATAGCTTGTTTGGTGTTAAGCCTTTACGGCATGTTCCCTTGCTCGTAGTTTTTTGCAGATGGGAAAATAAGGGCACTCAAGAAATGCCAAGAAAGACATATAAACAACATCAACATGTAGGGGTTGTTGACTACAAGCACACTTTAAAAGCTGCTGTAGCGTGGGTCTCGTTTGCTTCTTCAAAATCATATGTGTTCGATGTTTTAAACTTCAGCTACCTAAACTTTGCGTGTGAATTACTGGAACCACCAATTAACTTTTAAAGTATCTGCCCCCCTGTTCCCCGACTCTCATGTGAACGCCGCCATTCTGATGCTTATAGCTCAAAGCTAGGGTATCGAACCGGAACCGAACCGAACCGAAAACCGGAACAGAACCGTTATTTTTAGCCGAACCGGAACTGAACCGAACCGAAATCTTCGCCGCCATCTTGGAACTGAACCGGAACTGAACCGGAAAAAACATAACGGTAACCGGTTCAAAACGGTTCACGGTAATTTTTTTATTACAAAATGAGTGTTTGAGAAGTAAAAATTGGCAGCTGGCATTTCTATGTAGTGATCAAATTGTCATCAATCGAATTGCAATGTATAAGAAATTGTGGGTTTTCGTGGCGCTTTTGTATTGGCACTACGATTAATCTTGTGTCACGTGGTCACGTGACGTCATGGTTTCAAGACATGCTGTCAAATAATGTCACGTCACGTGGCCCCGTGGCGTAGTCGCATTACTCACCGCGTTAAGTCGACTTAAATTCAGAACGTCAATTTCCCCCTCTCTTCTCCAACGTTTCGTCTGCTTCTTCCTCCCCGGCCTTCTTTTCCCTCGCCCTACCTTCTTGAGTTGCAACGGAATATAGATGTATTAGCGTTGTTGACACCGTGACGTCACATATGCCATAACTGAAGCCCATTTATACAGAAAAGTAGCTACATCCTTTGAAGAATGCCGCCTGCTATCTTGGGCCAAACCAGGCGGCGCTACTGTCGACGCAAGGGTGTAAAAAAGCAAAACATAAAGATAAAAGGTGTGAGCGTCAGAGGAGGAGGGAGAAGGAATGCCTATGCTGTCGGAGTGCAGTGCATACTATGAGCTTATGTCGCCAATCAAATAACACCGACTGTGCAACGTCACGGCTTTCATCGTCTTTCCTTGAGCACATCCTTCGAGGCTTGTAGACAGTAACAGTGCGCTTTTAGCCTGTGTGTATGTATTTGCGTGTCTTTCAGCCTTTGACTGCGCTCTGACTCAAGTATAGGAAGGCCGTATGCTATCTTGGTCCAAACCAGGCGGCGCTACAGTCGACGCACGGGTGTAAAAAAGCAAAACATAAAGATAAAAGGTGTGCGCGTCAAAGGAGGAGGGAGAAGATGTCGCTACCTTTTTTATTCACGGGCATTAGCCATCACGACTTTTCACCGCGAGTCGTACGACACCGTGACGTACTCGGCTGTCATGAGCCTGAGCCGAGTGCTCGGGTTCCTGACAATCAGCATCGCCAAACATTCGTGTTGGCTCGTGTTCAATCAAAAATGAGAATAGCCGAACTCTAATAAAGCCTAAATCTCAACCCATGCTTTATTCTTTGCCAACCCCAGCGCATGACTATGATGAACACTGGCGGTATACAATTAGCGTCAGATCACATTGCCGCCTGTTCTAATAGCGAGTTGAGGAGGGGAAAGCTGTTTCTTTCATTTATTTTTTCTGCGTCTGCCATTGAGCAGAGAGGAAAACTAATGGGTGTTTTTGCAAGCTATCAACGTCAGGGATTACCTCTTAGTAGTATTTACTGAAAGTGCAAAAACTGTTGCATGAACTATTTTACATGTACACATCATTGAGGCGCTCAAACATGTTTTCGTTGTTGCTGAACTGCCTGAGAAAGTTGTCCATGAGAATAGAAGCATTGAAAAGACTAAATATGGCTTATTAATCTGACGATAAATAGAACTACAAGTGTGTATGGCAGGGATACCTGAAAAGAAAGATTCTAGTGGCCTTTGAGGGACAGCCGAAAGTCGGCAGCCGCTCAAATTCTCGCAGTTTTGTTTAAACTTCACAGTTTTTGGATGTAAAATAAAAGAAATGGAGAATTACTGCTAACAAATGACAGAAATATAATTGTCGAATTGGCACCCCCAAACAAAGGAGGGAGTCCCTCAGAAATAAAAAAGTATTCTCTGAAGGAGCATCGTCAAATGAAAAAAAAAAAAAGGGGGGGGGGGGTTAAAAACCTACTGTGTTGTAAAGGTTCCTCTGCTCCGCATCTTCGGCACAGAGCAGACAGTGTAATCCTGCAAAACTACTTCGTTTGCGAAATCACTCCTGCCAGAAAGCGCGTTTTCTGAGTGTCAGACGCTCGCGCTGTTCCTCACGACGCTGCACCAAGCCAAGAATAATTTTTGTTTCTGAATACATTGGTTGCACTGAGCGCGAACCTTCTGCAGCGTGCATTTGAATTTCTCAGCAATTTGAACTCGGGATCTGAATTCTCAGCAAAAAGAAATCTCTGACCACTCGCATATAGTGCGATGATGTCACTTGCAAACCATGTTAAACAGTTCAGTTTTCTGTTCAAATGTGATGTCCTCAACACAATACTTCGTTTCACTTTAAGTGAAAGCGTATCAGAAACTAAAAAAGCGAGCTCCGGGCTTTCAGCGTCCAAGCACGCGCGCTCCTGCAGTGCAAGTGTTCGGGACCAAAGGCTCGTGCTTGTGGCATAGTAAAGTGGAGATTTGGGCCAGTTGGTTCATTGCAAACAAAAAGCGCCGAAAAAATACAGGGACACGGACGAAGGGAAACAGGACAAGGCGGACTCTCAACTGCAGTTTATTGAAACTTCACACGTTATATAGCCACAAAAACCCTGTTTACCCTAGGGTGCCTTCATGGACATTGAGGCACCCTAGTTTACCCTATCTGCTCAGCCCGCGTTTCAAAATTTCAAACTCATTCGTAGATAAATAGGGGAACGTGTCACTTAAACATTTCTTCTCCCTGGTCGTAATTTCATATGCCTCGTGTAGTTCTCGCGACACTTTATCTTTGTACCTAGCCAAAATCTTAGTGTTTGTTTGTAGCATAGGCTGCATCTGGACTTGAAGGGGCCATGCAAAGCGTTTCTGGCCATTTTTTTTTAATTTGCATTGCTTTCGCTTGAATTAGTGGCTGGGACTCTAGCAACACATTAAACATAAAATAAACAAGAAATCTGGTGTATTTTGAACATAATAGCTGAAAGAGGTTCAGAATTTTGAGCGCATTTTCTTCTGTTGATGACGTTATTGGTCTGAGCCAACAGAGAACCTGGTTAGAAAATTTTATTTACAACAGTGGTGTCATGACTAGAACAAAACCAAAAACCGAAAACGCGTTATGTACAGTATATACTGCTCTAAACTACAAGAGCGTGAAACAACCATGAGCGATCTTCCTAAGTGTTGGAAATTAACATCCAGTTATGAAGATGTGAGCGCCCCACCAATTTACGGGTGCTCCAAGCAAATGTATGAGTGAGAGTCAAGTGCTTGAAAGGATCAGAAGGGGTAACTTGCGCCTATTTAGCCAGTTCTACCTCTAGAATTCTATGTCATCATTATCCGACGTTCTAGACCAATGTCGTCACTGAACGCTCATGTTTGATAATGATAGGCACGCCGTTCGAAGCAGCATTTGGTTTTCTTCGTCCCTTTGCAATGCCCCTTTAAGCTGAAACAAAGTATAGCAAAAGGGGACGTCGAAATTGTAAAGTTGTGCACTATATATAGCAGTCTCGCGATGATATGCTGCAGCCTCATAAAATGTTAGAGCGCGCATGACTGATAAAGCACGGAGTTGTAAAATCAGGCCACAAAACAAGTGCCCGTAAAACCAAATATCACTTTAGCCTCCCGAAACAGTATTCTGCGAAGTTTCGAGCTCGTGCAGTCCGATGTTCTAATGTGATTTAAATTAGAAATATATCGTCTGTTCCTTGCGATATTTATGTGTAATTAGGAACATCATTACACGCATCTCTACTAGAGAAATACGCACCATAACCAACCAAGTCCTGAACAGTAAGAAGTCCGACGTTTCAAAACCGTTTTTTTTTTTTTATTAAGGGCGACTATTTGCACGTGGAGAGCAGCAGCTTCTTTTCTATCTACGGTGTGTCGTTTGCTTCACTCACTTTTTCTTCTTCAAGTGCCCTAGTCCGTTGACACACGCCGACGGTTAAGTGGCTGTCGACCTATTGAGCCCGACATATTGAAACGTCGGGCCACTAAATGTTTAGGACTTGGTTTGTGAAGGTCTGTATTTCTCAACTTTTTCACCCAACCAGACGGAGTTCCGTCAAATGTGTTTACGTTTAAAACATGCATCCCTATATAGTTCTTTTTGCAGTAAGGCGTCGTGTATATATGGCATTATTTAGAAGAATATAATTTATTATCTCTCTCTCTCTCTCTGCACATTTCGTGCATTTGCCTTCAGATCTATAACGTGAGCACACAGTTCTTTTTGGCATACCCCGCGACCTGGTGTTTCACACTGTCAAACAGCGAACAAATAAGCACGTTCCGCAGACTCAACAGATGGCGTATTTTCGAGTATCGTCCTCCCGTGTCGGTCTGAAGCGGTTATGTGAACTTCATACAGTCAAATTGATTGATGACAATAACAAATATTTTCTTACTACCTGAAGACTTGACAACATAAATAAAGGGCCTATCACCATAAAGTTCTTTTCCGGCGATTTTTATCCACGAGAGGCACGTGTATAAGTAACTTGGGAAAAACTTATGCACTTTTTTTTTGAAGCTGATTTAAATAACTTGTGTTCCTGACGCATATTCAACTTCTCAAACATATAGAAGTCTGTTGCTTCTTTTATTTGATGAACAACAATTTTATGTGTCTGTGGGCTGGATGAAAACAAAGTACATACACAGTGGCGCGTGGCAGAACTATGACGATTGCGCACGCAGACCGTCAGAAAGTGACCAATTAAGTAGCTGTAATGTCGAGTAGACTATGAAATACCACTTTGTTGTATTTAACAACAAATCACCAATTAGCAAGGGTGATGCTTATTTACAAATTGAATTGACCGGCATCTTGTCAAGAACAAGCATCAAACGCCAAGCTATGCCGAAAAGGTGCACTTTAATGCGCTCTATTTTAGGTCATATCCGAACTGAATACGAAGGTCACTCTTTTCTGCATTATTATTCGCCTGTATCACGGCGCTCAGTGTAAACAATATTGGTCAGGAAAGCAAGCGTTGTGCTTGCCGCTCAGAGTTTCTATAAAAGGTAGACTGAAAGGGTTTGTCCTAAAACTTTCCTAACATTTTGAAAATAATATTGCTTTAGGCTCAGTTGCACCGTCATCATATATATTGTGAAAAGTATTTTATAATCTAGATTTCAGAATATATATGGCGAGAGCGTGCCCATTTCATGATTGTATGCACTAATTATTTTCTAAGTACAAGAGCACAGCAGGACTCTACTTTTAATATTGCGACGCAAAGGTCTACTAATCACATGCATTTTAGACGACCCACCAGACTGATAACCTTTAGATTCAGGTAAAATATGTGCGACTGAGGTAAAAAGAAATAGATGTTGAGTTATATATGTTAATCTAGCTTTTCATTTACTGTTTCATCGAAATTAAACAACACAATTTATTTTTGGTACATGAAAAAAAAGTGGATTCAACAAATGATAAAAAGATATATAGTTACTCGTTTCACTCTTGAAAAAGTGCCTATTGCCAAAAGAACGCGGAAAATATATTCTCAGTTTAGCGGTTCAAACCGGTTCGAACCGGTTCAAACCGGTTCGAACCGTTATTTTTCGCTCCCCGGAACTGAACCGGAGCTGAACCGAAATCCGTGAACCCGAACCGGAACCGAACCGATAAAAATTTCGGTTCGACACTCTGGCTCAAAGTGGGCGCCCCCGACTCTCCTGTGAACGCCGCCATTCTGATGCTTATAGCTCAAAGTGGGCGCCAATGGCTTCATTACGATTCTAAAATTCCACTTTCCAAGCTTTAGTATAGCACGTCACGAAGCTCATTTGATATTGCTTTGCTGTGTCGCAGACCGTAATAAAATTTCTAGTCTACGAAAAAATGTTTTGTGCAATTTTATTTAAAGCTTCAGATGACTTGCAACACCAAACTTAAATGCCGACCTGCAAAATATTTTTAACCAAGGTGAAAAATCCTTCTCGCCACCCTTCCCGTTTTTTCCTATGCCATTCCTCTCTTGAAGGCGTGAAAACTTTTTTTGTTGCGGCATCTTAGGGCCGGATAAGCCGGGAGCTTATCCCAGGTCCAAGATGCACAAATAAAAGGATTCTCCCCCCCCCCCCCCGGGTCGAGTTAAAAGTGGGTGATGGGGAATGGGATGTATATCCCCCATTCACGTTTAATAGGCTTGAATGAGGGATATGATGACGTCAATTGTGTTGCCTGTGCTCGCTCACACCGGCGGCTGCTGACTCATGGGTAGGTAGTGCGCCACTTATTATAGACACTGAAATGTTTGGCTCAGCATCCCTTTCAGGACCAAAACGGCTGCAGTGCCGTTACTCTGAAGCTTTCCTCATTCAGTGGCTCGAACCTGTACCATTTTATTTTCTACAACGTTCCTGGAGCCCCCTTTGGGCGTAGGTCGCAAGCTTACGCAACGCTCGTCCACTCGAAAATTCTGAATCAAAGACGTGAGCATTCCAACGGTCAGAAATACCTGACAATCAACATGAAGTTATTTCGGAATATCTCTTGCGTAACGCGAATTCAATTAGCTAAAGAAGCCAGCAAAAAAAACAAATACTGGCATGAAACCAAAATTTTGTTTGAAGATTACACGATGGGAAGGTATGAGGCTGAGCCGAGATTTGCCAGCCAGCGGCTGCAAAAAAAAAAAACACAAGCAAATAAAGAGAGAGATAATATAAGTATAAACGCACGTGTGCCTAATTAGGCACACGAGCTCCTGATTAGCCTGCAAGCTGCCCGAATGTGGCGTACGTGACCTGAAGCAAAAATCTCCCCGAGCTGATGCGGTAATGAAGAAATCGACGTAACGAGATTAGGATATACTCGAAGTATTTTTTTGCGCGTGCACGTCTCGGAGTTTTCTATTCCTGTATCTCCTTCTGAGGCAGCTTGAAAAAGCGGCTGTGAAATTGTATTCGTAAATAATAGGCAGCGTTTCGTAATTTCCGTATACACCGATAAACTCTGAAAAGTAGCTCCCGAGCCGGCTTTAACCAACTCGAGGGAAAGATAACAAAACCCTAAAAAGCATTGAAACGTTGCACTGTTCTTACTGCTATTTTTACCGTACGTCATAAATCTCGGACGATATTGCCACGCTTGTCGCTGAGAGAGCGCGTGCGTGGCCCAATGGAGTATATGTGTATTATGTCTCGAAAACGTTTGTCCAACAACATCGTCGATAGCTTATTTCCTGTGCCTCTGTATCGAGCCTTGTACTCTGAGGACAAAGACCATGATGTGCTCGCCCGTGTGAAAAATATGGCAACCCGTGGGTCATTTAAAATCTTCTTCTACTTGCATAACGACACCCTTCCGGTTAAAACAGGGCTGGTACAAAGTGGTCGGAATGTACCGTGGGCCGAAGATTGCAGCCATTGTAGGAAGCCGGAGACAGTGGAACACGTGCTCCTTGACTGTTGGGATGCCACTTTTTTTGGAACGTGATCCAGCCCACCTAAAAAAAGACCTGCCAGTCACTTTGCGCTTCTGTCAGTGCTTGATTTCTTTTTTTTTTCACTTATGACTTTGTAAATTTATTGGGCTTGCACTCCATTTGGAGGAGTAGAATGTCAGTTCCGCATGCTGATTTCGGATCTGTGTCCTGTACGACTCTGCACTATCGAGCATATGTCAAGGCTAGGACCAGCGTACCACAAAATTTATGCGGGAATGAAATGGTTGTCGATATTTGAGAGACTTGCACTGCTGAGTGAATTTTAACCTCTTCTCGCCAGCCGGAAGACCGTCAGGCGGCGCTTCTGAAACCCTTTTAAGCTGCCAGCATGCAACTTTTTCTTAGAGTGTCATATGTGTCCGTATCGTTCATGTAAAAATTTGTAATATATAAAATTTCATAAAGCGCGTGCTTGGCCGAATGATTACGGTGCTTGGCTTTCGCGCGGAGGCCTCAGGTTCGATTCCTGGGAGCGGACGCTTCATTTATTTATTCTTTCAATTAAACGTTCTCGTAAGTTGGAGAACCAATTGTCATGTAATTGAGGTATTAATGTCCTACTCGCCGAACGTTCTACGCCGAATGTTCTAGAATCCCACGCGGTTACAAAAGGTGCTCCGCGTGGCGGTCCAGGATCAGTCTCGCCCCAGCGCCGAACCCTGCTGTTACGCTGCCATCGACGCCTGCGACTCTAGCCTTTCTCCATTTTGTTTTGGGTACACGTTCGCCCCATTAAACGTTTAGTTTGCTTCAGTATTAGTCGCCTCATGAATTGTCATTCGTGACAATATCGATAACATATACACCTTGTCTGCGTTTATCACACGGGCGAAAAAAATGCCCAACCCCTAAGCTGTGAACCCGTGCGCTGCGTCGGACATTGCACAGAATGTACATATCCATTTTGCGTTGGGGGCAACTTGGGGATCCAAAACATTGGACCAGGTGGCCCGCATGCCGATTCGTCCACAGTCATTTCCACCGGGAGGGGCCAAAGGGCAACTGGTCACGCCAGCGGCGCTCAGCCGCTGATAAAATATCGTCGCATGCAGCGGTTGCGCGGGAGCTCTTGGGATCGCAGCGCGGGCAATTACTGTCAAGAAATGACCACGTGTTGTTGAACTAGTGTGCTGTGTCGTTCTCCAAGATGGGTTACAACTAGGGAATTCCTAAAACGTGCGTCCCAGAATGTATTCCACAACCCAATATATATTTACCGACATAATGATAACGGCAGGGAGGTCGTTCGGTCCAGGGTTGAGCAGTATCGCGATACAAATGTATCGCGATAGTATTTCAGAAATACATTTCGTATTTGTATTTCTGTATGGCGATACATTTTTTCACCAGCATCTGTATTCCTGTATCGAAATACATTTAGAATGCTTCTTTGTAGCGCGATACAATCAGGATGAAATGTATTTCGTTACATTTCTTAAAAAATATCCCCCCCCCCATAAAAAAAAAAGTCCGAACGCATTTTTTTTTTATTTCTGAGGGCACCAGGTTCAAGGTGATACCGGTGAATTGTTACTATGCTGACCAAGGCTCCTTTCGATTCTCCAACCTCTTTTTCTATGCGTCCTCTTCTCTCTTCTGAGAAGTGTTACGTAGTCGGGGACTCGAACCAGGTGACGTGCCAGGAGTGGAGTCAGGGCATCTTCTGCCGCAGGTCCTTAGGTAGGGTTTTTTATAAGTCATTGTTTGCTGGCATCCAATGCCCGCGGCTAACAGTCTCTCTTGCCTTATCGTACACAGTACACCCAGCCGACAAAGCTGAGACACAGTCTGTTGCAGCACGAGCCTGGCGGTTGTTGGCTTGAAATAGGAGGACGACTCACGCAGTGAAGTTCAACACATATTCGAATGCGTCTTTAGCTGCGCGCGTAATATTGCACGGCTCAAGGGTACGTCATCAGCCAACGTGAACGTGACCCGCTGCTCTGGTTGTCCGAAATCCAGGAAGGAGGCCAGACGTTGCCTCGCGGTGCCGACCCAGAATTCGTACATCTGCGACTCGTCTCGAGCGCGCTGTTTCTTGGAGAGCTCGCACCTGTGCCGGCAATATCAGGTCGCAATCCACGAGGTCTCTGGATGAAGCTAGGCAAGACTTGAGGAATGCAATCCATGCGTCGATGGCGGAGGTCGGCAGAAAGGACCTTCACAACAAGGATGCCACCGTATCGCTTTTTCAAACGTAACAGACGATAAGACACGTGTTCCAGAATGCTTCAGGTGGTCCTCTATTCTTGAAAATTCCAAATGACACTGCCTGCACGATCTTCAACGAGGTAACCTACAACGAAAGTACGTATTGTCCTTTCATACAGCAGCGTGGTACAGTTTAATGTTCAAGGCCACACCTACAGATAAAGAATATCAGTTCATTCCACCGTGGCGTCATGTCATCAGTGTTGAAAGAGGCATCCTTATTGCACAGGGGCGTTGTGACGTTTTGATGGGATTTAGGGCGACATCGAATTTATTTAGAGGTCAAAGTCTTTCCGCATCCCTCGCCAGACAGGCAGGATGCCAGGGAAAGGACCGCGGTCAGTCCTCGATGGAACGGTTTTTTGAGCCCATTGAAGACTCCTCGCCGTCCGAAACCACAACCTTCAAGGCAAAGTGCCAAGCCTACGGGAAAGTAATTTCGGGATCAAAAACTTCCACTTCAAATTTCAAGCTTGTGGGGTTTCGTCAGCCCCCATCTGGTCGGCAACCGGACGCCGGCGCATGGAGGCTCGTTTTCTGTCGCCTCCGTGGCAAAGACTGCGCCTTTGAAGTTTGGTGCCCGAGTGCCTCCTCCCTCGGGACCGATCTTGAAGACATTGGTGGTGTCGGCGGTGGACATCCTAGGACCCCCTCCCGGACAGCGTCGGCGCCCGAGGCCTTGCAGGTACTGCGGCAGAGCCGGATGGGGAGCTCCAGCGAGAGACCGCCCACGATGGGAGAGATGAGGCTCCCGCCTGCCTGGTGCGCGGCAAGCTGGGACGACGGACGACGGGAGATGGGGAGGGGGACTCTTGCGCGGGGAACGGGCCACGACGGACGTTCGCGGTGGTGGCGACCGCGACGTCGGCTCGGGCGACGGCCCGGTGACATGGTCCGGACTTAGACCCCGGATTCGACCCTCGGCGGCGACGTCCACAGGATACGGTGTGGACTAGCACCGCAGGGACGATCGGCATGCAGCAAACGGTGGCGGCGCACCCTTCCAGGCTTCCTCGATCACCTCTCCCGATCCCGAAAGCCCCCAGCAGAATGTGAGTGGAATAAACCCGTTCTGCCGAGAGCTATGCGTTTGCTGTGTCATGTTCATCCGGAGACAGGGGCCCGGGGAATCGTTCGAGAACCCTACAAGCTTCATCTCAGTCGGTGTCTCAAACAAATTTGAAAAATGTATTGCAGTATCTGTATTTCTGTATTTGTATTTCTGCGCTTCCTAAAATGTATTCCTGTATTTGTATTTCCAAATACTTTTTTCCTCTATTTAAAATGTATTTCCGATACGTATCGCGATACATGTTTACATAGATATATTTTAGTATCAGTATTTTAGCGACTATTTTAATGCATCCCAGTATTTGTATTTCCAAATACATTCTTGAGTAATTCTGCCCCACCCTGGTTCGGTGAAATCACATCTTAAGCGCAAGCTTCCCTCCTTGACTAAAAAAAAAAAAACTTTATTTTTTTGTTTTTTTACGCGGCAAGATAAATTTTGCGTCTCGGAAAGCTTCACCTCCTTGAAAATTCAACTCTAGCGGTTCAGCTAGAAAACGCTAAAGTTTGAGATGGTGACGTTGCCTGTATAAAACGATAATTGAGAAAGATTATATTTATCGATGAAATGACGTTTATCTGAACCTAATAACGTCAAAACAAGAACGCACATTGTTGACGCATGGGGGATTAATATTGGTGAAAAACACTCGAGAGCAACCAAGATAACATTTTTTTCTTTCTTCTTGACAACATGTTGGTTTTCTTGTTTTTGTTTTGTTTTTCACTGAAGTGGTTGCTACAGGCGCCCGCAATATCATTTCTTATTTGGACGATATTAGGCTTTGGTGAACGTCAGATATTAAATAAATTTCGTATTTTTCAAATATCATTTGATCTACAGGGAACGTAATGTTCTCAAGCTTTCGCGTTCTATCCCACACACTGACGTTACATTCTAGGGAGTTTGAGCTTTCGGCAATGTATGCTTTATTTACCTGGGGCAATAAATCATGGTTCAATCTTCTCGAGAACACCCTGCAGGCGAAGTCTACGGACTAAGGAAAGCAACGAGCTCGTGCTATAGGACGGGAATTCAAAAGAGATCCCTGTACGTGTCACCCTGTGGGTGACTATAGACAAAGATGGCAGCGTGCAGGAGGCAACCATTAGAATAGTTTATATAGAGTAAATGATGGGCTTTTTAGGTGGATGTTCTTCCTTGTTTTGAACACGACACTGCGCAGTATTTCCAGCTCCGATGGGGACGTAACTCGGCGTTGCCAGATCGGAAGGAGGTCGCTACACGACTCTTATCAAACTTTTTGCAGAACTTCATCTAAAAATAAGTATGTAAAAAAATCCTGTAAAAGATCAGGCATTCGTATTCATGCTGCATATTTTAAAAATAAAAATCAACCCAATCGATTTTATGTACTTTTGAACAGCGCTCAACGAAACGAAGCTAAAATAGAACAAGAGGGTTCAGGGAAGAAAAAGTGTCCCCGTTCTTGTTGCAATATAACCGCACCAAAAGAGGCAAGTTTTACGCATAGTTTATGTACCGCGCGAAATAGTTTTTACAAAGTTTTGTTGTGGAAAAAAACATTTTTTTTTGCGTTTGAATTTGTACGTTGTTACGGCAACAAAGAGCTTATTCTACAATCGCACGCAAAAATATCTCATCGGGCATGTCTGAAATAAAATTCACCGGCTGGCATGTGCTCCCTGAAGTGCAACTTTTCTTCAAGCTCTTTTTTCATCCAGCCTTTTTAAATTTGGGTACTCCGGTTCTACAGTGCTACTTCAATCAAGCGACAACTTCCCCCAGCATGGGCTGGCTACTTTAGTGCGGCCAAGGTAGCGCTTTCAGTTACTCGTGTTCGCGAGATTTGTTTCCACGTACTTATTTCTATACTCCGTTTCATACATTGCATGCAACGCTGGGAAAAGGTGCTGAAGTAGTGCGCATGAAAACACACAAAACAAGATGTATTACTCCGCGCGTTTCGTGGACGAGTGGTACAATGCGCTGCTCTTTAGATACCGACGTATCAGTGGTGGTGATTCAAATCCCCTTGACGCGCTAAGTTTCTTTTTTTTTTCATTGGCCGGATTTTTTGTGCAAGATTGTGCGCATTGCAGATGTGCATATTTGAATTCCTCCTTCCTTCTTTCTTTTTATTGATAAGTCACCGAGAGGCCACATTTCTATTATCTGCTCTGCCACTTTGCAAGCGTTATTTGCCTCCAACACAAAGTTATATTTTTCTTTCGTGCAGCGTGGAATGAGGAACTGCAATGATAGCAGCCTTGTCCCAAAGTTTATAATAATACGTTAATCGACAATAGTTGTGGCCTGTACAGTTCGTTTTTGAGAGTGTGGTTTTCGTTTGTCTCCATACCTTTCTTCTATCGTGCTTTATTACATACCGGAAACATATTTCGTCAGACAAGTTACTGCTGCGAGGTCTGGGAAAATCTAATTCTCGCGTCTTGATGTTGTAAACATAACTGGAAAGCTATCACAGTTTGTTAGACATATACTCCCGTTTGAGGCTTAATTTTATGGCACCCATCGCATCATTGTAAAAAATAATGCAAACTGCAAATAAAGAAAAGTCATGAGTAAAACACTTTACCCCTAGATCACTGTCATTCTCATGTTGGGACAAAAAAATGTGATTGGATTCAAGCTATATACTGTATTACAAAAGTCAAATGCAGCACAGGTATACTTGTGCACAACACCACCGAGTCAGATCTTTCTCTGGGTGATATTTTAGGGATAGAGGGTACTTTCTTCAATGTCTCCTTTACGTTATTGGCGGGTACAGGTTTACTGTTACGACTGCAGTACTTGTCACCCAGCTGATTACAAGGTGTTTCATGAAGGCGAAACAAATACTGTAGAAGGACGATACAAATGCTCGTCATTGAAGGCTTTCTGAGGCTATCTGCTTCAACTTCAAGTCTTCCTGCCAGTGATAGCGAGCGAGAAACGGCAACCGATACGGGGATTCCTTGCGCACATGCAATGATGACACTCAACTCCTGCAGTCGTGATTTTCTTTTTTTTTTTTAAGAGACACGGGAGTTGGAAGCCATCGAGAGACGCCCGATTTGCAAGACTGTAGTGGCCCTCACAAGGGCCGTTGGGTAGACAAAAACACTGGAGAGAGTGCCCGTTACTCAAGTTCCTCGATGCCGCTTAGATCTTGGCTAGATTCATCGGAGGAGGAGCTACTCATGTTTCCAACAGTGGATACCACTGGCTCAATGTCACTGTCGATAATGATGTCCCGTTCCCACGCTTCACCTTCAACACGCTCAACATAGGCGCAACAGTTTTGACAGTCCTCTTGGGTAACAGATGCCGGTGCCTCGGGTAGGAACCGCATCCACCTCTGGGAGCGTACAAACGCTTGTCCTTGCTCGCCACGTAGCCTTGGCCTTGCTCCATACCAGCTCAATGGGGTTGACTTCCCAGTGGTATGGAGGCAGTCGCAGGATTTCGTGTCTTTGGACAGCTGCCAATGGGTCGATCCGGTACACAGTGCCGGGTGTGCTGACCTTCTTGGGAAGCTCGAGGACTTCAGCCCTCGCCCTGTCAGCACAGCATGAAATTCATTTTTTGCGAGCCATGCCTGGATGTCGGCTTTCCGAGTCGACGACGTAGCTGCTTTTTCTAGAGCAACACTATGGTATGGAGCATTGTCCATTACTATGATGCTTCTGGGAGGAATCTTGGGTAAAAGCTGGCCCGAAAACAACCCTTAGAAGTATTTGCCATTCATCTCGGAGTGGTAGTCCGCAGCGTTGCCTTTCTTAGTCCTGAAAAAGTCGGCAGCACCTTCGACAAAGACTGTTTCGCTGCTCCCATCATGCACATGAATCAGACGGCCTCCTTTGCCAGACTGTCGTCAAGACCTTCAGGAACGCGTCCTGCGAGGACTTCACAGTCTTGTCTTGCCAGACGAATTGCTTTATCTGTCCGGCGTTCAGCCAGGCTTCAGCAAGGTAGACGATAGACCTGCACGAAACAGGGCAGGAAGAAATGTGTCCACCTTATGTTATTTCAAATTCTGTGTTAATTCCAATATAACAATAACGTAACCCGACATAGATGATTTACTGGGTCAGGCTTACTTTTTCACACTTAGTTAGCTATGAAAAAACAAAGAAAAGTTATACGCTAAAATTTTCTTGAAATCTACGTATTTCAATTAGGGCAATCCGTGAGGTGAGCAAGTTGTTCCAAATAGCTCAATGACGACATTCGACGATTCTGAAGTTATGGTCAAAGCTGGAAGTATGTGCGACACGAAGACGGCGTACATGTTCCACATTAGCAAATCCATATAGCACGATCCGTACCTGCTCTGTCTTCAGAATTATTTGATGGCTCGCAGATACCACCGACGCCAGGCAATGATGTCACTGCGCTCGATAAGCACCAGTCTCCGTTCTTCTTCTCAAAAGTAAAGCTGATGTCTTTCAGCAACCTCGTCAAAGTCGTCTTCGACAGGTTGGGCAGCTCGTCGTCTTCGTTGACAGCCTCCAGTACGCTATCAAGAGTAGGAATCTCCCTCTCGCAGTGCTTGCGATGCACCTTCAGGCGAATGGCGTTGAGTGTGAACTCGTCATGCTTGACGGTCCCCGTGCTCGAAACTTTCACATTGCTAGGTCTTCGTTTCGGTGACGCCACCTTGCCAGAAAGGCGCTGCGCCTCGTACTTCGCGACAGCACGGGCGCACACTCCGGTTTCGTTACTGACCGTTTCCAGGACTTCACGGACCGACTTTTGCGGGAAACGCGTTCTTGTACTCGCGCACACGTTGGCGATCACCCGCTTGCACTTTTTCGAGATCTTCGCACAATGAATCTTCAAAAATATCTCAGCAGGAGAGGTATACTTGAGCTTGCTGCGTAAGGCGCCATCTTCACAACCGGCGAGGCAGGGGCAGCCGCACAACCCGAAAACCCGCAGCGGCTGCCGCACGGACGAAAACGGAACACAATTTCAAGAAGTTTACATTATCTTTTCCCTTTAATTGAAAAACAAAAATATCTATGTTCCGTCGAAATCATAACGCCACTATCAGTTACTAGCTTCGATGATGCACATTTTTCCACTTTTTCTTGTCTTTTTGCATGGGACGTACTATTTTATGGAGCGAACGTAGGCACGGTCGGCAGTGCAAACCGGTGCGCTAGCTTTGACTGTGTTGCACGCTATGTATGAAGCGGAATATAGGGGCTTGTACTCCAATGCCGTTGTGCAGTCCGTTATACTCAACTCAAACATTATTTCACGGATCCTCTAAGGACGATTCTACGCACTGTTCCGCCCACAGCATGTACCCCCAGATTTTCTTAGAAGTCGTGGATCACTCACTCTCCGGGACAACCATATTCGAAAAATATGGTGACGAATTACACTATCAGGCAACAGTGACGTAACTTTGCCAAGAGGCCATTACATCCCTAAAAAGACACACACACAGAAACAAAATGGCCATGCCTCAACGACTCCCTTTTTTTTTCTTCACCAATGACGTAATCTCCGCAGCGGCAAAGGAAGAGACGAACGTGCGTCAGGCCTTTGGTCCAACAATATCCGTGTCGTTGGTTCCTCACCGGGGCGCTTGGCTCTTGATGGAGCTATTTGTGGTCGGCCACCTCGGCTGATTGCTCCCGGGAATGGCATTGGACGGCGGGAAAGAAAGCGATCCGGGGAGTCAATGGAGCATGGACGCCTCCCCCTCACCCAACCTCAGCACCGATTCCATTTCGGCGGCCTGATGTCCGCGGTGTCCAAGTCCGGCGAATAACATCGTTCTTTCCCCACTGCTGATGTTCGATGGGACGTGTTTCGTCCCGGTCGATGGTTTCGGCCTTTGCGTGAAATTCCTGGAGACGGGCAGAGAGTTTATTTAGTTTATCTATGATCCTTTCGGTGGACAACGCGTGTATCCAGAGCAACACAACGAAGTGAAAGAAGTGCACAAAATAAAAGTAGCAATTTTAAAAGCGAAACACAAAGAGCAATCAATAAGGCTATCGTCAGGGTCGCTTCATTAGGTTTGTAAAGGACGAGATCGGCAGGAAAACGAAAACCAGCAGTGGTGAAAATGTCTAAATCTGAAATATTAGTGCCATCGAAAAAGCAGAAAAAAAGGCACGATGTTTACGCATAAGGTTTATTTGTACAGTCTTATGGATTTCCTCATAAGCATAGGTAGACTAAACAAAATGGTCATTTTGACTAGATGGTTTATCACGCAATAAAAGCACCAAAATACAGGGGCAGAGTAAAGACGACTTCGTTTCATTTCAAGTGCTCCCCATATATGCGCCTTGTGTTGTCGTCTTCTTTACTCCGCTCCCGTTTTTGAGCACTTTTACTCTTCATACGTGCAAGGTTTTCAGCCTGTTGAGGCTACCCTGAAGGCTTTAGGGAGACTCCTGTGAATGCAGCCCACCTGAGTACTGCCCTGCAAGGTTCAGAACAAGTTAATAACCGCGATTTAACGGAAGGCGGCACTTACATAAAGTCGTTGCTAAGGTGCGAAATGTGTCCTAAGATTTTGAGCGCATGAACGTCATGCACTTAGAATTCAGCGGCGCAGGTTCCTTTCAAGAATACTATCGTGATCGATGTAACGGAAATCAATGAGCTATTTCCGTTAAGGCTGAACTCCATGGGGCGAACATGTTGCGACAAATCGACGACTTTTGCCCGGTTTCTTTTGCTCTGCGCATGGCATAAGCACAGCGGCTGCAACGTCGCGCGCAAAGAAAGCCTGCCGTCGGCCGAAGTTCGTCAGTTATTCGTAGCATAATTCGCCCCGTCGAGTTCACCCATTAGTTTCTCCGATTCTGCCCATTAAAATGTTCACAGTTTTCCGAAAAGATGGGATATTTTCGTAGAGTTTACCATTCGTTCAAAAAGTAAAGCACATTACCGTCAGTTTGAAATATTCACCAACAAAAGCAGTAAAATATTTTGTCTGTATTTAGATGGATTAGGCAATCATATAAAAAGGCGTTGATAGTTTCTGAAGAAATATTAAAGGAGGCAAATACAAAAAGATAACAACCATAATTTGAACCTCGTTTTCGTTCTCACATACACACCCAATTCATCAAGCAAGGAAACATTCAACCGGCCTTCAACTTCGTTACTCAACGTGTTCCCTATTTTCCTTAATAGCTCTTTCAACACCACAAAACCTTCATGAACGTTCCCGCAAAGAGACAGATCTACGTGCCATCGTAATTTTCTCGGCAAACAACAGAGCTGCACCGCACGCATACGACACCTTTTGCGTCACACGTCTCGTGTCCAAACCACACGGTTTGAACGCGTAACACTAACCAAAATATACTCGCGACTGAAAGCTGCAAATGTCGCTGCGCCACTAATGCAGCCAGTCATTGCGAGCCGTGCATGTAGTTCCCGTCTCTATCCTTTCGATATATACCTGAACAAAACCGAAATACCTTCCTATCCCATTCAACCCCCTCGCTTTGTTCTTCCCCGGTTGCAGACTTGCAACATCAAGCTCCTCCCCGAACAAACAAAATCCCTAGCAAACAGTTGGGGACAAAGAAATCTCAACGCACCCGTGCTATAAATAGAGTTGCTCAGCTATTTGGTCTCCCTGACCTTGCGTCTTCATTGTCTCTTTTTTTTTTCGCCCTATATGCTGGTGCTCTAGCGGTGCCGTCCTCTAATATTTTCCCATTCACTGTTCCTTCATCACACCATGGTTTCAGTCCTGTGCCTTTCTTGTTCGCCGTTTATACCCTCGTTCCTGTTTCACCCGTATATTTGCCTCACCTCTATCAATCTGCCCGGTTTCCCTCTCGTTTCCCTTACAATCTCCTCATATTTTTTTTTATCTTTACCTCTCCCCCTCTATCAATATTTTCGTATGTCTCTGTTTTCCTCTGCGTTGACATTACCTCCCTCACACCCTCCCACTCGCTACTTCTACCTTTCCTCCCTTCTTGTTTTCTTCCCTGCTTATCTGTCTCCCTTTTTGTATCTTTCCTTTCTTCTCGTTTTATCTTTCTGCAAATATCATCTTTTTCTCCTTTTCCTATTGTCCGTCTTTCAGGTCTCCCCTCTATCACACTCTCCCTAACCCTCCGCTGTTACTAGCTGTCCTTCCCCATCTCCCCTTTGTCTTTTCCCTCTGATATTTCATTTCAATTCATTTCATTTATTTGCCTTGAGGACCCGTGTCACGGTATTACACAAGGAAGGGTAAGTAAGAGGACACTTGTTTGAAACACAAAAGTAAAAATCACACGCAAAAAAAACATCGTACAAATGTTAAATGGTTATAGCAAATTACCAAATCACCCTACAAATTAATAACTAGTTCATTTCATCCAAGAAAACACTGACAAGTTCACGAAAGTTAGATGTTTTAATTTATAGTACAATGTCGTTGGGCAATGAATTCCAATCATTAATAGCAAGAGGCAGCATGGAATTTGCGAAAAACAAGGGGAAAGTGCGGATGAATTTGATTTTACACAGATTGTCAACCATGGCGGAAATTCAATCTGGGACGCTGAGAAAGGCCATTTTCATCTGCGGATCGTGATAATATATTTCATAAAGAAGGGCAAGTCGCGGGAGCCTTCGACGAAAAGAAAGTGTTTGGAGATCAGCCCGATTACGAGGTGAAGTGATACTGGTATAGGAAGAGCAGTCGGAGTGAATGTACCTTAGTGTCCTGTTTTGAATTTTTCTAGTTCGTTACAGAGATAATTTTGAAAGCGGTGACCAAATCGAAGATGCGTATTCCAGTTGGGAACGAACCAGGGTTGTGTAGGCTAGCCTTCTGATTTCGGGTGAACGGAGTCTGAGGTTACGGTTTAAGCTTTTAGGACAACTTCGTTAACGTGGTTGTTTCATAAGAGATTGCTGGTGAGGTGAAGTCCTAGGTACCTATATAATGTACAGTGACCAATGTTATTGATTCCTAGTTTGCAAGAAAAATTATACAAGGTGGTTTGACTGTGAATGTTAGTAACTCGCACTTTTCCACGTTTTGGCTAATCTGTCAATTGTTACACCACTGTTCAATTAGATTGAGATCATTTTCAAGTATTCTATGGTCATCCGGTGTTTTGGTGGCTCTGTGAATGACGCAGTTGTCTGCGAAGAGACGCATGGGGGATGATAGAAGCTTTGTTAAGTCATTGATGTATGTTTAAAAAAATATTGAGCATAGTACGGTTTCCTGTGGGACGCCTGAGGTGACAGAGGACCTGCATGGCATTTTGTTATTGATGACTGTATAATGCGTGCGATTTGTGAGAAACTCGCTGATCCAGTCTATTATGTTTGGAGAAAATTTAAGGGAAGATAGCTTTTTAATAAGTATTTGATGAGGTGCTCTATCAAATGCTTTGAGAAACCGATGAATATGGCGTCAGTTTGAAGTTTGTTTTCTAGGTTAGAAAAAAGGTCATGTGTAAGACGTTTTGCGGAACCCATGCTGGTTCGAACATAACAAGTTATTAAATTCCAAATAGTTAATTATGTTTGAACATATGATGTGCTCGGGAAGCTTGCAAGGAACACTGGTGATTGATATGGGGCGATAGTTTGCAATTTGGTTCCGGTCCCCGTTTTGTGAATGGGCAGTATTTTTCCTACTTTTCAGTTATCCGGTAGCCTCCACGAACTTAATGATTGACTAAATATTTCGCACAAGTAATGAGCCACTGTTTGCTTTTTAGTTTTCAAAATCTTTGAGTTCATCGAATCATCACCAGCGCTAGAAGAAATTTATAGATATTCGATTGCTTTCACAATGCCGGATGTGACTTCCCATCTCCCTTCTTTTTCCTTCCTTCATGATATATTTGTTACAGTTTTATGTGCACTCCATTTTCAAATCCCTTTCTCTCTCATTCAATCTCTCCCTGTGTTCTTCTTTCTCAATATCCCTAGCCCTGTCCCTCTCCCTTACTCACCCATACGTGGTTTCACTGACGACTGAGCGCAGAGGGACGCTACGAGCCATCGAAGTCACTCCAAGTTCGCCCGAGTGTCACGTGACATTCGGAAGGGGCCCGGCAACACACGGATCGCCTAATCACGTGATTCATTCCCAGCGCCGGATTGGCTAGCTTAGCTCCTAACGCCCACTGCGGTCCACCACAAAATGGAACAGAGTATAGCCTTCCGCGTTGTGCTGTCCTCGCTGATCAAATCCTGGCCATTATCGCTGAAGGTCCAGCGGTAGACACACAAAGGAGGGACGCATCACTTGTTCGTCGCAATTCTCCTCGGAGCAATCCTCCTCGGGTCTCTCTTGCCGCCGACAGAAACTGCGCTATGTGCCTAAAACTCACAGAAGCTACAATGCTTTTAACCTCAGCAGGGTTTTTTGTGTGTGTGTGTTTGTTTTGAATTTTTTTCTGTCCCTTTGTCGAGACTCGTTTGCGACGTCTGGTTGTCTCGACGTTAAGGCGCGCTTCGAGGCGGAAGTTGATTTAAGCTCTCGTCCGTCTGGCGTGTGTGGTTGTATAAAGGTGTGCTCTAGGACGAGCGATTTGATTGCAGTGTAGTCTTTGCGCTAAGCTCACACTTATTCGACACACTAGATTTTGGTACAACTCGTCAAAACTCGAAACACTGAAAACAACCGGTCTTAGTCTGCCTTGGAGTTTTTCTGCTTTTCTGCTTCAGGGGCATATTGTCTGCGGTCGTACTCTAATACCCCATAACATATGTGTGACGAGGCTCAGTCTTTTAGTGGAACCATAAAACCATCACCTCGTGCAAATCCCGAATTCTGCAGACTTGACAGAAGAACAGAATAGCGTCTTACTTTACGAGGGCTAGCCAGGGTTTCTTACGTGTCAAAAACAGAAACGAGAAGAGAGAATGCGCCGTTTTCCGGTGGTCATACTCCCTGTCGTAGTCGATAGACGTTTGGCAACATAAAAAAAATCGCCAAGCTTTCCCAGGGTGCATGGCTTTTGGAAATCATTAATGCACTAGATATTCCCACCTAACCTAAGTAGCGCCACCCTTTCATCATTGCACCCGCCTTCTTATTTGTCTATTTTAGTTTCTGTGCGCATCTCAAATGCACCTCCTGGCTTAGGCGCCTTCTCCTATTGGTTTGCCTTGGCCTCCGCCACTTGCTCGCGCGCCTATTAGTATGCACTGGTTGCCGCGGACGCGCCGACATTTATGGCTCAAGCGAATTGCATGACTGCACCATCTTCACGTGTATGTCAATACAATACCGGGTCGGACCTAGTAAATAAAACCCGACTTTTCGGCCCACATACATTATCTACGCATCGCAGAAAGCTCAAACTCTGTAAGAGTGATTGAGTAGCCGGCGCTGTTTTCAAGGCTGCCAATCTTCGCGAAACCGGCATTTATACTTTTCACCTCTTTCTGTTTTCCTCTTTCTTTTTCTTTCACATTGTGATAACGTGAACCTACCAGTTGTGATAAAATGCGAAAGTTTGAGCACATGACGTTGCCTAAAAATCAAAAGACACAAAAGAAAAAAAAAATATGAGCCAACGTTTCTTAAAGTTTAATATTAATCACAAAGAAATTTGATATTGTGCTCACCTTTGGCATTTTATTTTTCTAAAAAAAGACTCATCACAAAAAACAAACAAAAACATTGCAGTTCTTACTGACTGTTTTTTTTCCTTTGCTGACATAAATGTTTTAGTTTTTCACAATCTCAAATTGTATTTTGATGAATATTAAGTTTATGTGGACGTGGGCTTATAGAGAAATTTGGTGTTTTTTGTACCTTTCGATTCAAGTAGCGTCATGTTGTCTCACTTTCCGCATTTATCACCGCCGATAGCATCACATTCTCACGGAGATTCAGCGTGTCAGAGATGTTCAGTTAAACGTTGCGGTTCGAAAAACCAGGTATCATTTTGCTCGATCCAGCCCGGCTAGGCCCAGCGCTTCAAAAGCCGCCACCATTCACTCGGTAATGCGTGCAAAGACTATACCCAAACCTTGAACTTGATAAGCCTGTAAACCCTCGGGCTGGTGTGCCGGTGATTGTGGGCATTTCTCCCGGGAGTTAAAACTGCCACGAGTGTTTTTGAGTGCTCGCGACCGGCTTTGGGGGAGAGAAATGTATACCTAGTGTTCCGCGCCAATTACGCTCTAGCAAATTGTAAGTTTTTTTTGTTCCGCCGTTTTTATAAAATTTTGGCTTGAAACCGTACTTTCCGATTCACATTTTTACCCGCTGCTCGTAAAGTATGCGAGTTAGGTTAATTTCACTTACGTTTCGAGCGATAATAATAGGAGCAGCGCGTTATGAAATAGGACTATAAGGAGATGATGCAAGACATATTCCATTTTGTTACATGTTTACAAGCCGTTGCTACTAATATAAGCTCTTATAAGACCAACTCGCCCAAGCCTCTATCTGAACATTTCAAGCCACTTCACTTTTTTGTGCCCGTGGAATCGAGATGTTAATATTTAAAGCGATGACTTACTTACGGCAACCATTTCGCAGTAAAGCGCTGTCACACCCCTCAAATCAGGGTAATGGCGTAGGCTTTAGCTGGTGAATGGTCATACTTATAAAACCCGGGAAAAAACAAGAAGAAAAGAAAGGGGACAACACATACGTCATTGTGTTGACCCTTTTTCTTTTGCTTAGTTTTCCTCTTGTCTCGGATTTTTGTAAGTGTCACAGCGCTCATACGTAGTACAAACACTGTTTGCTGAAACATGATGTCATCATTATCCACAGACACGCCTTGAAGGGGTGACGCAACAATTTTAACTTCGAACAAAACTTACAGTAATTAATGTTTACATTCTTTATTGTAACAAGAGGGATTCAGAAACGAACTCATTCTTTTCAAATATCGCTATTCTGTCGGGCAACACGCAAAGCAAAGAACGAGGAAGATTTCGCAATTTGTAGCCTCGGGGTGGCGGCCATGGAAAATATAGCGTGAGGCGCACCTGGGTGCTTCGTAATACGTTGGCAAAATTTGTCATTATGAGCTCCATCTAATGCAATATTTTATGAATATTGTCGTTTCAACACGATTAAGTCCGTAAACAACCTCATATCCTCGACAGAGCGCACTATTCTATTTTAGTGGCGCCATCTGCCCGAGGTTCGAAGAAACTGTTCCTTCCTGGAACCTTACCCCGTTGCTACTTGCTACTTTACGGCAAGGCAAACGCTCGCCCTTCCCCCTCTCTCAGGGTTAGACAGCATCGCGATACAAATGTACCGCGATAGTATTTCAGAAATACATTTCGTATTTGTATTTCTGTATCGCGATACATTTTTTCACCAGTATCTGTTATTCCTGTATCGAAATACATTTGGAATGTTTCTTTGTATCGAGGTACAACCGGGATGACATGTACTTCGTTACATTTCTTAAAAATACTACCCCCCCCCCCCCAAAAAAAAAAAAAAATACTATTCCGTGCGTTTTCTTCTTTTTTTTTTACTTCTGAGGGGCATTAGGATTAAAGAGATGCTGGGGCATTGTTACTATGCTGACCAAGGTTCCTTCTTTTTTTCCATGCGTCCTCTTCTCTCTTCTGAGAAGTGTTGCCTAGTCAGGGACTCGAACTAGGTGGCGTGCCAGGAGTAGAGTCAGAGCATCTTCTGCCGCAACTCCTTAGGCAGGGTTTTCTTGAGTCATTGTTCGCTGGAATCCAATGCTTGCTGCTAACCGTCTCTCTCGCCTTAGCGTACACAGTACACCCAGCCAGCAAAGCTGAGTCACAGTCCGTTGCAGCACGAGCCTGGTGGTGGTTGACTTGAAATAGCAGGATGACACATGCGGTAAAGTTAAACACATATTCGAATGCGTCAGCGGCTGCGCCCGTAATATTGCACGGCTCAAGGGTACGTCATCAGCCAACGTGAATGTGACCCGCTGCTCTGGTGATCCGAAACTCCAGGAAGGAGGCCAGACGTGGCCTCTGCTGTGCCGACCCAGAATTCGTACACCTGCGACTCGTCTCGAGCGCGCTGTTTCTTGGAGAGCTCGCACCTGTGCCGGCAATATCAGGTCGCAATCCACGAGGTCTCTGTTTGGAGGATGCTCAGGCGAAGGATCCTCAATTGAGGAGGCTTCAGCTCCTAATGAGCAGTCGGTTGCGGCCGTTGGAGGGTCGTCAGAAAGGACCTTCAAAAACAGGGATGCCACCGTATCGTTTTTTCAACCGTAACAGAAGATAAGACAGTAACGTAGCCAGGGAGCGGGGGCATGAGGGCGCAGCCCGCCCCCCCGAAATCTTCCATTTTGCTGGGACTTCCTCTCCCCATCCCCCTCATACAGCATTTTGTCATGAGGCCCCTCCCCCCCTCCCCAAACAAAATCCTGGCTACGTGCCTGGGATAAGACGTGTGTTCCAGGATGCTTCAGGTGGTCACTATTCTCGAAAATTCCAAATGACACTGCCTGCACGATCTTTAAGAGGTAAACTACAACGAAAGTACGTATTTTCTCTTCATACAGCAGCGTGTTAAAGTTTCATGTTCAATGTCACAACTACAGATAAAGAATACCAGTTCATTCCACCGTGACGTCATGTGATCAATTTTGACAAGGGCGTCCTTATTGGACAGCGCGTGGTGACGTTTTGATGGATTTAGGGTGATATAGAATTTATTAAGAGATTGAAGTCTTTTCGAATCAGTCGTCAGACAGACATGATGTCAGGAAGGGACCGCGGTTAATCCATGATGGAACGTTGTTTTTTTTTTTGAGCCCATTGAAGACTCTTTGTCGTCCGAAACCACTACCTTCAAGGCAAAGTGCCAAGACTACGGCAATGTAATTTCGGGATCAAAAACTTCCGCTTCAAACTTCAAGCTTCATCTCAGTTGGCGACTCAAACAAATTTGAAAACTGTATTGCAGTATCAGTATTTCTGTATTTGTATTTCTTCCTCCCTGAATTGTATTCCTGTATTTGTATTTCCAAATACGTTTTGCCTCTTCTTAAGATGTATTTCCGATACGTATCACGATACATTTTTACAGATATGTTTTAGTATCAGTATTTTAGCTACTATTTGAATGTATCCCAGTATTTGTATTTCCAAATACATTTTTTAGTATTTCTGCCCAACCCTGCCTTTCTACAAGTAGACTGTCCTGCGACCAAACAACCACTCTTGCGGCCATTTCGTCCGCCGGTTCAGATACCCCACAACGCTCAGCAACACCCCCCCCCCCCAACCCGGTGTTAGATAAACTTAAATTCGGATATTTCAACACGCAATTATCTTTTCGCTTTTTTAGGATAACGTGTGGGCGCCCGGTGTTAAGGACCCATTTCAGTAAAGCATGCGGCTTGTTCTTCCAGGGGCCGTTAGCGCATTATGTATTCCATTACCTGGAGGTACCCCCGCGCGGGGAGTCTTTCTTTACTGCTCCTTCGACGGTTCTCCGCTACCTCTACATAATCCAGGATATATACTGCGGAGGAATTTACCTATCATTTTTGTTCTACGACGGATGTTGAGGTTTAGCCGTGGTCGTTATCTCTTGGAATGAGGTTAAGACCCTCGCTAACCTTTTTGCCAGACTTGCTGGCAGGCAGAGAACGTGCTCTGGTCAGCGAAAAGCGGGAGATGTCCCTTGGTGATTGGAATACTACTTCGAAACCTTATTAATTATTCTTAAAGTCTTTCTGAGAAGAGTAGTTACATGTTTGTTTTATTGCTCTCTAGATTTGCACCTAGATGTTTGTTTATTTATTCACTTTCCAGATGGTTATCGTTTGATTCATACCGAAGCTCTCAGTACAGTTTCCTTCTTTCTATAATGTACGTGTACGATTAACACCTTAAGATAAAACTGATAAAACAAGTTACAATCGATATGGTGCAATCACTTACTAAAAATCTTGCGTTAAAGGAACTGTCCGGTCGCAACCAGAAGTACCTAAGTTTTTGCGATCGGTATGTCGAGGGACACTTCATGTGGACAAACTTTATTTTTATTTTGATATATAATGTCCCAATATTTTTAAGCTTTTATGAGCGTGTGTACAAAACTGCACCCTAAATTTCGCCAGTGTCAATAGCTGACATCTGTAGCTGCTGCGTGACGTCACAACGCAATGGATCGTCGGATGGACGGGGTAACAAGCGTTGGTCTATGAATCTCTTGTATTTTGTTTACAATTTTATAGTCTTCTAGGCTGCACCCTACTGAAATGCGTTTAAACTAATGCAGTTCCCAAGCGTGTGAAAAATGTCGCGCCTTTTACCAGGATATTACTTGAAACAGCCGCTATCTTTTATCAAACGTACGCCGTTTTGCGCATACACAACCGCAAAGGCCGCCGATTGGACAAGGAGCACTTGAAATGCGCCATCTCTTGTCTCCCGTGCGAAGCGGCACCGCATACCGCATTGTTTGAAGACCAGTGGCTTCGCTGAGTTTCCCTAGGAGCTAAGCCTTTTTCTTTCTTCTTTTTCCTCAGGTAAGTTCGCTCTTTGCAAATTTTACGAAGACAAAAAGCACCATCTGTAGGCAACGCTGCACAAAGTCGCAGCGCGACAGGTTAAGAAACCGAATTTCGCGGTCGCTTTATAGAGCCTGGCTGCTCCTTGAATCACCCAGTATAATATGGAATTCCTTTTTGACTACCTGCGACCTCAATTTAGTCACTTTCTACAAATGCAAGGAGCATATAAATCGGGTAGCGTCCGCTTTCCGAGGTGCCTGTAAGTGTTCTACAGGAATTGCAGCCAGCCATTGGTCCCGATCCCGTTGATCTTTTGAAAGCTTGTGCAGACTCTGCCGCACAATGCCACTTTCGGATGCAGGACATGTGAGCCAACTCTTCAAGCAACATCTTGGGGGCATTATTTTTGGAGCCGATCGCGGGCATTCACCACGGGCACTCACTACTCATTTCCAACTCTTCAATGTACAAAACAACTCATCTGGAAGTGCAGATCTGCGAGCGGAACAAACATAACTGCAAAGCAATCTCACGGCAAACAATTCCCGCAACGCATGTCGCCTGCTGCACGCGGCCAAAAAAAAAAAGGAGGTGAAAATAATGTGCACGGTCGGGTGTACCCACGTGACTTCCGGCACTCTCTCCTCCTCTATATTTTTCCGACCTCCGTGCGCAGGTTTCGGTTTCGGTTCAGAGCAGTTGCGTTTTTTGGCTTTAAAATATGCGTGAATCTTTAGCAAAATATTAATTGGCTAGTCTTCTGACACCATATTGAATCGCCTGGAAAAATATGAAACAAACTTTTTGGGGGAGTCAGTGTCCCTTTAAGGGTGCCCTGAGCGAGGTTTTCTGAGATCGCCTAACTATGGCGATAACTCACTCTGATGGCTCTAAGCATGCTTGGAATTCCTAACTTATGAATACGGGGCCGAGTTTCTTGATAAAAAAATCCAATATTACAACATACCGATTTCATTTCCAGCGATGGGAGGAGCAAGTTCCGAAAACAGGACCACTGTCAATCAATGGACCTCTCAGAAAAAAACGAAAAAGAAAAAACGCCATCTGTCGCACGCAACGGCAACCAGCGCCAGCCACTATGCTGCGGGGTAGTGGTACGTCGTTGCATTCGCCGTATAGACCGAAGACGGTAGTCTGACTGCGTCACCTCTACGGCCCACGATGCCATCGTGGTGCTGCGTACTCCTCTGTAAGCAAAGTGAGCATCTGGGTTAGTCTGGCATTAAGGCACACCCGCCGGAAATATGAAGGTGAACGCTGGACCGTCGACCGCTCTGTGCTATCAGCGCCATGACGCGGCTGCCGTGGCAGCCACGTCATGGCGCTGATAGCACGGAGTGGTCGACGGTCCGGCGTTCACCTTCATATTGCCGGCGGGTGAACATATTCGTAAATGTTCTCGTTATCGATTCACTGGCGCCGGTCGGGTGGGAATATTCAGCGGCGTAGCCACGCAGACGTTTGCCTGCTCAAGTGCAAGAACGGAACACGAGCCATTTTCACCTAACGCTCATTGGACATTTCAGTCAGGTGTTTATAAACTTACTTTATAGCGTTTAAAGGTATAGTTTAGACGTTTCAGCTCATTTGATGAAATCAAGGCGTCAAATACAAATGTATTGTTGCTCGCTGTTCCGCTTATGCACATGGCAGCTTCGCAGAGCGCGTAGCTTCGCGTATGTGGCAGCTGGCGGTGCTTTCAACTTGCGCGTGTAACTTACGTGTTAGGTACGCACGAAGCCATACGACCTCACGCTTTAGCCTCCCTGTAGCGTATACACACCTGTGCAGCGCATGCTTTATGCATTGCGACACGCACGCGCTTGCAACTTCTGTTTCACTACAAACCTGCTGGTGTGCGACTACGGGTTGTTTCAAGATAAAGTTTCAACTCTAAAATTATCGGCAAAACTCAGGGACTCTACGTATAAAGTAGAAACTGAACTCAAATGCACTGATCAAGTTTGCGCATTAAAAGTTTTGTTTTAACTCCAAAAAAAAAAAAACGCTCTCAAAAAGTTATTTTTATTTTTATGGGTTTCGGACTTGTAGTAGATACTTGAATTTGAATTGTGTAAATGGGACAAGTAAAATACATATTCGAGGCTTGTTTAAACTTGATCCGTTCAGTCGCTGATTGTTGAAGTGCCATTAATTGTAGCGTGTAACTTGACTTTGAGAAACTCAAAAATAAGCGGCTCAATGTATAAAATTAAAACTTACCTCGAATTCGCACTTTACTTAGTCCCACCGACACATTAAAATTCGAAGTCTCTTTTTTATGTACGATAGAAATAAAAATAAAACACTGACCTATTTAAAAGCGTGGCCTTTTTATGTAAAATTTGGACTTCAAATTTTAATGCGTAAATCCGACCGGTACAATACATTTCTGAGGTACGTTTCTACTTTTCACGTCGAGTCCCTGGTTATTGCAGGCAATTTTAGAGTCGAAACCTAAATTTGAAACACCCTGTACAGCAACCTAATGTTTTGACATGTTTTTGTACTATTTATTGTAAACGATTTTTGTCGTACGTTAAACCCGTGATAGCCGTGTACTAACGACGGTTCGTGTGGGTCTGCGTATTTGAACACGAATCCCTCAACGATGAAGTTGTAGCGTCTGTTGAAAGAGCTCTCTGACTCCGATCGGCTCTTGTAGAAGCGATGTACTTCGTCATCTTTAACGACTGCGAGTTGCAAAATGTTGTCGACCCAACCCGTGATCGGGAAAACGCTACCTGCAGCCATACAGGGGCGAAGGGATAGGTAAAACGCAAGAACGCCACAGTGAAAACAACTGCACCGGCCGCAATGGAGTCCTTCACCATGGCATCGGCCGCCCAATGTTGTTGGACTCGTTGCAAGTATTTTCGCGGTTGCCCGATTTTTTCGCAAGGGGCCTATAGGAAGCGAAGGATACTCGCGCCTCCCTCCGTTGAAACCCTGGAGTGATAACTCGAATGTGCGCGGCTCGTAGCCCATATAGCCCGGACTACGATTTGACCTATTGGGAGCGCTCGAGGGCTCGAGAGATGATGACCGGACACTTAACTCCCGTATAAGAAAAAAAAAAAAAGAACAATATAATTTGCTGTTTTTGAATCGATTATTGCAATATTATGTTCCCTCTCCATGGAAATGTGTTTCGACTACTCTTACTTGCTTCTATCAACTGCAAAAGTATACATATTTTGCAATTTTGTAATGAGAGTATTTGCAATCTCAATGAAATGTCGCGTTTTCATTGGTTACATGCCGTCCTGGCTGCCGGCACATTGCTCCTCCTATCGCCGGAGATAATTTATATTTTGATTGTTTTTTTTATTTAGGAAAATCGGCCTCGCATCGTTATCATCTATAGATTCCTAGGATGCTTAGCGTCAGCATAGTGAGTTATCGCCATTGTTTAGTCGATCTCAGAAACCACCTCAGAGCAACTTTAAGTGTGAATGTCTCTTAATTAAGATTAAGAACAAAAAAAAAAGGAGGAACTCGGTGAATAAATGAGATGGAGTCGCGTTTAGAGCGCCACAATGTACAATGTGATTGATTTTATTCAAAACAAGTAAAAAAAAGGCTATCTACTATACACGTAAGCCGTCTTCCTCATGTGTTTATCAGGTTCGGTGGACATTAGATTATAGAATAATCGCCCCTGTAAATTTAGTAATTAACTTAAATATATGACTTACATTTTTAAATTCTTGCTTTCATGGGACATGTTGCAATTGCACTATTGATGGCAAGTGTTAATATAGTAAAGACCAATTTAAAAAAAATTCGCAAAATTGTAATTTTTTTAAAATAATCATAGATCAATATTCTTGCGTCTTTTTCACAATTTTAAATTTGCGCGTTAAAAAGAGCACCGCGAGCCCGGCCCACATGGCCGCTTAGAAGAGTGACGCACTTGTTTTCATCACGTAGTCACTATCTTGGCAGCACGTCCTTGGTGAACGCGCGCCGGCGACACACTGGTGTGGATCGATTTCGCTGCACCTCCCGGAAAGGTGCAGAAAGCTGCAGGGTGCTGTACTTCCGGTCCTATCTCAACGCACAAACCGGAAGTAGACTGCCCTACACTTTTCTGCACCATTGCAGGAGGTGCAAGTAAATCTAACGAGGCTACGGTTAAGATACCATTGTTCATACATCTACCTAATTTATTTCCTATTTTCTTTTTTCCTCCGCCATCAGATGCACAAAATTCCCGCAGGTACCACGCTCAGACGTCGAATACCGAATGTTAATGAGGGCGATCTGGTTCGTCAAGATCCTTCCCAAATGCAGACTCGGAGAAAAACAAATTAGGCGGTGAACCAATAGCACTTATAAGAGAAGGCCTACTCATGACGTCATCATTCGTAGATCGGTCCCGACTCACTCCAAGAGGCAAATCCACCGAGGCTCAAAGAGAGAAGCCGTAAAGAAAGGCACCTCTTTTTTAGCCGGTATCAGTTTTACTCCAAACAGGATTCGCTTCCTCGTACAGGCCAGTCGGAGAAATAAGATACCTTCCCTAATCAACGCTAATTTAACTTCAATCATCACTGCACAACCAAAAGAACCACCCAAATTATGCCCAAGTTACCGCTAGGAGTCGCCCGTCGTTGACCACCTTCGCCAGGTTTGCGCCAGGGGTTTATTACGGCAAAGGCTCCGAGGAGATTTGCGCTCACTTATTCAGTCCAAGCCGAAACGGAGGATATCATACTCAAGGTAGGTATCGGACATGCATGGGAGCAGCCCCATCGTAGCTCATGAATATTAACCCGAACAGCTAAGCCTTTTTTCGCGCTACCCACGCCTTTCGTAGCGTAGGACTAATGATGCTGACCTAGTACGGTCTGCTAGATGCTGGTCGAACCGATGTCGACTGCTGCGTACGGTAGGTGGTGACTACTAATACCACATAAAAGACAAGCCCTGCTCCATACCACCCCCCTCCCCCCCCCCCAAAAAAAAAAAAAAAAATAATTTTTGTGCGAAGCGAAAGTTCTACTGCTTGCAGGTGTTGAGGTGACATCAGAACATCGATCTCTGATTGGCTCTGATTGGAAGGATGGTGGGTAGACCTGAAAGAAGCTTGTTTTGAGGCCTATCTACCGTTGCCTGTGATATATTTTCTTGGTTTCGCTAACGAGTGCCGCGACCGTGTTCCCCTTAAAACTACCACTTTTTTATGTGTGTTTTGTTAGAATGTAGTTTTTTCATGCTCAAGTGTTTTTACTTGTACTATTATATATATGACTGTTTTCTTTCGCTTTTTCCAATGTTCCTCCTCTCCTTTGGTCTCTCTAAAAACGCTTTGCAACTGTATTTTCTGCACACTTGAAGAAGAGAAGTCTCTTCCCGAAATGTCCTGTAATAAAGCCTCTACTGCTGTTCAAACATTTTTCTACGTTTACTATCCTTCAATCAGGGCCGGCTTGCTAGAACCAGCGTCTCAGCTGAGACTGGGTGAAAGAAAGCACTTCCAAAGCCAGCGCACGAGCTGAGCGGGACTCAAGCTGCGTCTCAAGACGCTCGCGCGCCCCAGCCTTTGCAGTGCTTTCTTTCAGCCAGTCTCAGCTGAGATGCGGTTCTAGCAAGCCGGCCCTGAGCCACTCAGATATCAGCGTTCTCACGTTACCACAACCCCTGCACGGCATAACCTCCCAAAAAAGAAAAGATCTGCGTCAGCAGCAGGACGATTTACCAACCTCGGAAATGTTGCGGTTCCCCAGAACCTAAAACAACCTGGGTCTGGGTCCCAAGTTTTGCCTTCAACCGAACCTGCGACCTCCGGAACTTCTTACGTTGGCAAGGAAGGCTGCGTACAGAACCAGAGAAGTGGTTAGATCAAGATGTGTTTCCGAATGTGTTGACGCTCTTTCTGGCTCAAGGGGAGTTCATGCCCAAGAACTTAGACAAGTTGTTAACTTTTGGTTGACAACCAGCAGCGTGTCTTGGAAGCGGACAAAGAAGGGCTCATTTGTTATACTGCCCGAAGGCATGTATAATGAGAAAGCATGCGCGCATCGGTTCATAAGAACTTTCGGCCAGTGCAGATAGTCCTGAAGAAGGCCAAGAGCCAGGTACTCTCCCTTTGTCAACGTTTCGCGTTCAACCAGTTAGCAAGCAACATCAAAAAAGCTGATGGGCTACACCTTTGGAGGTCTTCTTTAGTGCCAAAACACACAAGGAAGCCTCGCCCTTTCCGAGCAATCGTCACCGAAAGAGAGTCGTGGCAACGGTGGCAGATGTCGGGCTATCTTCAAAAGCACCTTTCGGGTGTGAACATTACGGATCCCTTTAGAGTCTGCAACTCGGAAGCCATCGCTGAAGTACTAGGGACCAATGAACTGTCCAATCACGGGGTTTTCAGCGTGGATCGTCCAAGACTTTTTTTACTCCCTTCCCATGAACATCTACTTGCCTCTGTTAAGTCATGCAATCGAGTCCCATGGTGAGCTCTCGTTCCGGGAACTCAAGTGGTGTACCCATAGAAAGTTTTCTTGAGCTGCTACATTTCTATCTTAATTCGACATTCCGCTTGGGTGGCAAAACGGTTTTTTTTTTGGCAAAGTCGGGAGTCTGTATAGGCTCCTGCGTTGCACCGGTCCTAAGTGATATTTTTCTTGCGGGAGTCACTGTATTCTGTGCCATTAAGACGGCCATAGCGTCTATGCCAGTTCTTCACGTGTTTAGGTATGTCGATGATTTCCTCCTGGTGTACCAAAAGACATTGGACAATAATGTAATTAGTAGCATCATGGACATATTTCACAAGTGCGGTTCAGGGCTTATTTTTACCTGTGAAACTCCTAAGTGAAGGTGTGTTGCAATTTCTAGACCTTTCCCTATCTTTGCAAAACAAACCACCTGTGCTGGTCATTTTCACCCTCTGTTCTAAAAAAGGTTTACTACACTATACGTCCTCGCACTCTAAAGTCGTAAAAAGCGGCATAGCTCTTTCCTGCCTTACTTCAGCCTTAAAGAAGTCATGCCTCACACCATCAAAAGCAGTTTTAATGCTCAAATTGAGAGGCTTACAGCGTCTGGGTTCCCAACGCAGGTGCTAACTGAGGTGGTAGGAACTCTGATAAAAAAAGTAAAAGGATGTGAAAAAGCTGCAGGTAATGTCGACAAAAAAAGAGTGGTGGTGGTTCCGTATATACACAGAATTTCTCACAATCTCAAACAGGTAGCCAATAGGTACGGAGTCCCCTTGGTGATGTCAGCCCCCCAAAAAATGGGTCAAATTTGTTCTAAAGTTCGAGCAAAAGTCGAAAATATTAAAAAACACAGGTGCCGCATGAAACACGTCCGCCCTTACGTGCCCTGTTCAACCAGAGTGGTTTATAGCATTCCCCTTTCCTGTGGTAGATCCTACGTAGGACAGACAGGACGGTGTATTAATGACCGGTTAAAGGGGCAATCGCAACGGAGATTTTTGTATTTCTGCGCAACATACGCGCATCACGAGACGAGATCGCCAGACGTTAATGACGCTACTGCAAAGGCCGGCGTTTTCGTTGTGGGATTCGCCGCCGGGGACGCAATCCCGGAATGTCTCCCATGTGAATACCAATTAAGAGAGCACAATCTTTTCAAGTTCAGCGGTGGGGGGTCACCCACCTCAACTGTCAAGCGTGTCAGTATACACCTTCCTTAGACGGCCACGATGATCTGGAGCCGATTCTATGAAACACGCCAGGGAAATTGTTGATGCATAGACTATACGCTGTGGTTGGCAAAGCACAGGACACGCGCTGAGTTCCAGACATTGTTGGATGATGCTGGCGCTGCTTAACGTTTCCGACATGCAGCGATTGGACACGCGGCCACGTCACCCGAATGCTTCTCGATGACTATAGATTATCACGAGCCCAAATCGAGTCGCCGCACTGCTCGGGTCCAATCTATGACACTCACATTTCAAATATCGTCATATGGGTGTACTGCGTATCCACTCAGCTTCGCAGTCATCAAATATTGCAAAGGACGAGTCATTGAATAAAAATGGTCGATCTTGTCTTTGACAATTACAGCCGCAACTAAAGGACGTCTTTTGAAGCCAGAGCTGGCGTTGTGTGCGCAGCCATCCTTGACGCAGCCACTGCGTGCTTCAGTAAGCTCGTGTATGCAGTTGATATAAACATTCCAATTAAATATCGAATTGAACACCTGCCTCCTTTATAGGGATGCACATATCTTTCATCTATAATTGCGCACTGTGGTGTAGGCTTGGCAAGAGTCACCTACCTCTGCATTGTTCAAGCGTGTAGCAGTGTACATCCATGTCTTGACAGTAAACCACGACTAATTGCGCAGATTCTACGAAAAACATACCAGGGAACCCATTTGCAAAGCTTTTACTATACTCCGCCTAGGCGAGCGTTGCGTCAGCCATCCTTCTGTGGCTTTAACTGACAAGGAAATGGCCTTTCTACATTCGTTTGAGTGCGGTTGATGGTGTGTATATATCCTCCGCGTGCTCGGGTGCCCCCGTGCGAGTGTGGCCTCGGCTCGAGCTGACAACGCGGGCTGTTCTTCTTTCTTCTTCAATACATCGAGTTGTGAGTTTGCGCTTGTCTCTTCTCTCTTCCTCTTCACTGTTCCTTTCTGTTTGTGCGCAATTTTAACCATGTTTAATGATGCCGAGCTAGTACGGTCTGCTAGATGCTGGTCGAACCGGATATCGACTGCTGCGTACGGTAGGTGGTGACTAGTAATACCACATAAAAGACAAACCCCGCTCCATACCCCCGCCCCGCCCTCCCCCCCCCCCCCCAAAAAAAAAACAACTTATTTTTGTGCGAAGCGAACGAACTGCTGACTAAGATAGCTGGTCTATTTCGACCCGTGAATACGGTTCTGCAATCGTCCGCGTTGCGAGAAAACAGTCTACTGGAGAAATAAAAATGTACTTACCCCACGACAAAATGTTATTCATGCTGCCTTTTTTTATGTTTCCTCAGTAAAAGAGAACAGCATATTCCATCGACGAGGACAAGCACCAAGTGCTTACGACACAATCTAAACTACAACCAGCTTGCACGAAAAACACCTTCCTCGGTAAGTACGGTCGTCATCAATGCAAAATCGAGGTGATGGGAAACAAGTTGATCCCCAGTATGAGGTCAGCTAATACCGCAAAGAAGTTCACTTGAAAAAAACACAAAAAAGACGGTAGTAGGTGGGCTTTTTCAAAGTGAGGCTGGGGGGGGGGGGGGGGGGAGGGGGGTGCTTTTAGTTCCGCTTTTGTAGAGGATGCAAGCTGGACGAAGTCTTCGCTTTTGTGCTTCATGAGGCATCATCGTTAGAACTGTTCCTATCCGAGTGAGCCTGGCAGATTTGTAGTTTGAGTGTTGCCCTCTTATACGTATAGCTTCCATATTATTAAGAAAAGAACATATGTTATTGTTATTGCTATATGAATGCGATGTGATATAGTGGGTATTGATATATGCATATTTGGTTTTTGTGTGTTTTTATGCCACAGATTGTTTTTGTTTCTTCTCTCTTTCGTCTTTCATTATTCTTTGAAGAGCGTGATTTACTCTTCCGCCCACCCTGCTTGGACTTTGAGGTTCGCACTATGTACTGGATAAATAAAAATTAAAATAAAGACGGAATACGCAATTTGGAACTGCCCTTGTCTACTTGGTTTTATTAGAATTTAGCCGAAATATCTGGACGCTCAGTTTTTTTATGCTAGTTCCCGTTCTGGGTCGTCTCAACCTATAGAGGAAGGCGCCTGCTAAAATTCCATAACGGTTAGAACGACACACGCATACACATTACTATATTAAGCGTTTGATACATTTGAAGATAGCTGTCAGTGTAGTGTGACAACATAACGCTTGGGGTAGGCAATAAAAACGGCACCTCGCTAGCCTATGCCGGCGGCTCTGCCGATTTTAACCTTCCCAGTGTTGCCTCATCTGGCCACGGTGGCGTTGGTGATCAACCGACAGTGGCACCCTCTGGAACCCTTCCCAGCGCCTATGGAGTTCGTCTAACTCGCCAAATTTCCGCCGAATACCAGAAACGCATAATCAGCATTTTTTCTTATTTTTTTTTTTTTTGCCTCGCAGAAAACCTTTGACGAAGACGAAAAAGACACTTCATCAATCGGAGCTGTAGAATGAGGGAGACCACTTTTTCTTTGTTTTTCTCTTTGGAGCGTTTTGAGATGAAGAAAAAGAAAAACAAAACGGATCAAAAGATATACCAGCTGAAACGCGACAATATTAAGGAAGAAAGCTCGCACCCATCGGTATTGCCTAGCCCCTTTGAAGTTGGGAACTCCCAGATTCAATTTGCATACTCAGTAAAACAAAATAAAAAGGTTTGGTTATTCCTGCTTCGAACTGCACATATTGATTACACCGCGTCTGTTGGTCGGTGGCCCGTTCGGCGAAGCTGTCATTGATATTCATGATATGTGTTCCTGATTATGCTTCCAACATTTTATTCGAGAAGTAAATTCTCCGAGATGCCGCAACGCGGAAGGGAAAGAACTACTGGGGTAAGAACACGCCGCGTCAGCATTCACGAGCTATAAATTATCCGTGCTTAAAAACAGTGGTAATTTTATTCACCCCTTGACTGATTTTGTTTCTCGACATCACTGCGTTATTTTTTTTATTATTTACACTCTAAGTCTAAATTTCGTTTTTTTTGTTTTCGATTTGTGCAGCTCAAGGTAAGATGTGTAATGAACCAAGAAATAAACGAAAAAACTGTGGGTTGTGTGTGCCTCACCAATTTGCTCTGGTCTTCTATTGTCTATGGAGCTCAGATCATAGACAATTGTGTGTCGAAGCTCATTTTCGCTATTCTCCACCGTGCCTCCAAACTGAAAATAAACATCCATATTCTTAGGAAGCCCGCTTTTGCAGTCCTGCGCAGACCTTGGAGATCTAATCGACTTAAACGAAGTGATCTTGGCCAAAACTGTAGGTGAGGTGAAGGAGAAAACAGCGGCGTTGCTGAAGGGAGTAGCAAATGTTGACCTGCAGCACTATTTTCAACAGTTAAAACTTTCTATACAACGTCGCATAAAGATTAAAGGGGATTATTTTTATTAGTATTGCAATTCGCTCGTAATATTGCATCTTTAATTCACGGTTTGGCCACCAGTCTCGTTATTTGATAGACATAAAACTTAATAAAAACTTCTTGAGTTTTTTTTTTGCGTATAACATGCCTATTTTTGCCATGTACCTTTCGCCTGAAGTATTTTTTTATGAATTTTGTGTCAACATCTTTCATAAAATAGTTCGTCCTTCCTACGAGTGTTTCGATAAATATACTTTAATTAGTAAGCTTCAGATATGCTGATAAACATTTTGGACATAATATTTTCAATTATTACGTTGTAAATACTTATCCTTAAGCCGAAGAAATGTCCCACAAGAAATTTTGAACCGTAAGAAGTGTGCCAATATCGCAATTATTACCATTTTACTCCAGAATTTTAACATACAAGTTTTCTTTCCATCGTTTCTCTCCACAAGGTCACGTGCCATTCTATCAAAAGTTTAGCGGCATCGTCTGCTCAAAAAAAAAAAAAGACAAAATTAGTGTTAGATTACGTTTTGAAACAACCAACAGCTCATATCATGTACGCACGTGGCTATGTTACACATTCGCCGGCATAAAAAACAGAACCAGTTAAAAATGAATAAATGATTGTATTCTCTGTATGTGTATACAGCCGGAAGTTAGTAAGCTCCCAATCGGGCGTCTAATCACTCAGCTGTGGAGGAGAAATGTGTGCCAGTGCAGTAAAATCACTAGCCTGAGTCGACGCGTTGATTGGGAATGAAAACGGCGCAAAGGACGTGGTGCCGGATAAAGAAAGACACAGACACAGCGCTGCGTCTTTCTTCACCTGGTCCCTCGTCTTTTGCTCTGTTTTCATTCTCACGTATGTCGTACCAACTCGCCCAAACATTTAACTTCAGCAGCGTCTGACTGGACACGACGGCCCAGCTGAACGCTCAAGCAACGCTCGTGTCCAGCTTGTGTCTTCGCTCCATCTTGCTGCGATGACGTCATGGCTACTAGCGCGCAACAAAATTTTAATTATTCTAGGTGGTGTCGCGAGTGACGCGAGGTGCTCGCAATCACGTGACAGATTTTCCATATTCAGGATTGGCTGAGATAACTCGTAGCGTCAGCCTCGCTCAATCTGAAGGTGAGACGGAGTACAGATCGGAACTGACCAACGAATCACAGAAACTAATCCTAATGTTCTTTGCATTGTTTTTTGTTAATTGATTTTTTTTTCATACCGAGGTAGCCCGTAAAATTATTTCGTTGGTTTTTTTTAGGCGGAGCAAAAATCGATGAACAGGCGCCGAGCTCAGTCTTCGAACACTGTGCTGGAAGCGAGACTCGAAGTTGTCCAATTAGAGTGCAGGCTGACGACGCGCTGCCAGTAAAAGCAACCCGTTGCTGCTTGCTGCCTTAATTAGACACGCTGCTTTACCGGCCTGCTCTCGCCCTTTCTTCCTGCTTTCTGGTATGTCATTGGCGACGTGTAGAAGGGGGATCAGAGCCGGGGTTTGCCTCCTTGCTTTGCCTTTGAAACGCTCGCACGAGGAAGCTTTGGCTAGTGGCGAGAATACCTAATGAGTCTGCTTCTAGTGTACCATAGCGTGCGTACTGTTTTTTTTAAACGGTTGTGTTGTGCTTGTACCCGTCACTATAATAGGAATAAACGAAGTGTTATTCTGTTGCTTTGTTTATGGGATTAAGATGTACCAACTACCCTTTTTCCAGCTGTTGTTTTATTTATTGCCGGAATGAAAAAAAACAAACAAGAATTTATTGGAATAATATAACTCGGAATTATTCAATAATAAATTTTAGACCATTTTCAACATTCTCCAAAAACCAAAACTGCGGGGTATACTAGTATGCGGACTGTATTGTTGCAAAACGCACGCTTGAAAAATCTTCCTTTTCAATAAAAATATCATAAAACCAAGTTCACCACCTGTTTGATAGTTGCATGACTTAGAAAATAAAGAATGCGTTGAAAGGTGGCGCTTGATATTGCCGCGTGGGAAAAGCTGAGTCAGCAGCGTGTTCGACTCCACCGCTGCAGATGGGGTTTGATTCTCGCCAACGCTCGTCCTTTTTATATTTCTTTTATTCACGAGACTGGAATGTTCCTGATGACTACAGAAGAAATAACGCCGCTGTAACAACGAGGAAGCGATGCCTGGATATTAATGGCTATACCCTTTGTAACGGGCGGTAGCTTTCGCCACCTAGCTTAAATCTAAAAAGACCAACATATGATACCTCCCGCCTTTCTAAGACTAATTTTCTCCCCTAACTATCACCAGGCAGTGTTGCCAGGTAGGTTCTAGCTTAAACCGCCAAATGACACAGACGGTGTAGCCCAAAAGTAGCCCAATGCAAGATATTTATTATAGAGACCAAAGGTAGCCATATTCAAGATATCTAAAGAGCCCAAAAAATCGAGCGCTCGAATGTACGAGCTCAAGACGAAGGCACTGCGTATGCATACCTAGGGTCTAGGAGCAGCATGCAAGATAGACGACATTTTGAAATGTATTCAAAACGTTTTCTTGCATACAGAAAAAAAGTACAGAAACATTTCACACGCGTTTTTTATGGTCAAGTACTCATGAAACACTCGCTCGTGCTCTGCTGCATCGCCTCATACTTTATTTCCGTGTTAAAACAGGCTAAACATTCTTCAGAAGGGTTGATGTCGATACAGCACTCGTTCTTCCAGAGAAAATCAAACTTTACATGGAGGATGTTTTGAAAAGTTGGAAGGAAATCCTGTTCCTTAGGTCTGACTTTGTGAGGGACACGTGACTGAATGCTCTTTCCTCGGCGACATTCGACATCGGCAGTTCAGGAGCGCGATGGCAAGCTCGGATAGCAACAAAAACATAGCTGCTACTGCTCTCGGAACTTGGCCTTGTTCGGATTTTTAAATACTCTAAATATGTTGTCTTTTGTTATGGCTCATTGTGCTTTAAGGAATTTTATCTTTCGCAGAAGAGCCTCTTTTGTTATATCCGGTACAGCACGGGCGATATTGGACATCAAATTCACCAGGACACCTTGAGTGCTTTAGTGTCCTTTTTTATTGGAAGATATGCATCTTATAGGAGGATGGTGGGAAACTCGAGGAAATACAAGACTCCATTATGAAGGAGAAAGGACTGGAGAGCACAAGATGAGCCACAATGAATTCAAAATCGATGTCTCCGGAGCCTGAATCTAGATCACGGCTCTGGGTCACGGTAGCTCGCTGGAGCTGACAGGATCTAGCGTCACCCCCACGCACCTTCAGACTAAAATCAATGAAAGAAGGAATCCGGAAAATGTGGGTTGTCGGTTTGTGTCCATCCTGAAGTGTATTTTGTATATCTACCCTAAACCAAGCAAAAACAATTGCCGCGTTAGAATGTCAAATAGCCCAAAATAGCCACGTAGCCAGCCGCCAAATTTCGACGCCGAATGCAGTACAAAGTAGCCTAAGTTATCTATTAATAGCCCAACCTGGTAACCCTGACTAGCGGATTCCTAAAACGAGGTCAGGTATTCATGCGGAATGAATCCACTTGAAACGAAGGGCCGTACGTTCAGTCGACGTGCCGGGTGAAACTGAGAGGGGTCTTCTTGCTGTTTGTTCTTAGCAATGACAACACCGCCCGCAACTAGAGAAAGAGTCACCTGATCCACACGCGTAGACAAGAAAGGAGACAGAGCGCTTCTTCTAATCTTCTTACCACGGTCCTCAGAAAGCACCTGATCCGCCACCGCCGGCGGCACGCCGCTGCTTTGCTGGTTTGCCCTAGATGTCCTGCTGCGCACCAAGCACGGAATCGTCAAGGTTTCTTCTTCTATCAGGTATAATATGACCATATTCGCTCGGTTCGTCCCTTTTGGCGAAACGAACGCGGCGGTGCATGATCCGACGTCAACAACGTGAATCAAGCCTATCTCGTACTGGACGTTCTCCGAGCGACTCAGACATCTTGCCGGGAGTGGCTGAGAGCAGGAGTGTAAAAGAAATCTCGCACCTTCTCGTCGCAGACGCCACTCTCCGAGAGCAAATGAGAAAACGGCCGCCGCTGGCAGAGATAGGTGTAAACACGTCCTGTTTTCCACCATCACCGAATTCGCTTCAGTGGCAGCGATGTTTTCGCAAATGTACAGGTATTATGACAGTTATCGCTCTAAAATAACTCCAGTCTACACTAAATAGCTCTTTCCATTTATACAATATTATTTCAGTCTCTCTTGGAGGAACCAAACACCGAATGACACGTGACCGCCGGTAAACAATTTTACAAAGACAATGCGCACTCAATCTAACAGGCACATGCTTCTTATGCAAACAAACCCCAATGTAAAAAAAAAAAATCGAACACTTTTTTTTTAAGATTCGATCATCGGTTCAACTTGGGGCACCCTTCAGTAGAACAAATCGTATTAGTACACATTAGAGTCGAGATTTACAGTCGTTGAAATTGCGCGGCCTATAATCTGCATCGTGTGCGCTAGTCGAGCGGGAGCAGCGTACGAACCTATACGGAGACAAATAGCGCGAACCAATTTAAAGGAGGGTCTCGAGTATTCGTGTCGTTTCTCACGGTTCAGTCGGAAGTCGCTTCCTCCCAGCCCGGACTTTCGGGCCCTGAAACCCGGATGGCAATTATTCCAGACAGATCGGTTGTCGTTCGCCGTATTGCGTCCATTAAGATTCCCTCTCCTCGTTTTTAAAATTTCGGTTTCTTGCTCCCAGACATATATATATATATATTTGCGACGACTTTCAAGAATCCTAAAAAATAGGGCGTTGAAAAAAGAAAAGAAAAAAGAAACTGTCTTCGGGAACAAACTATCAGCCACAGCGGACGATAGGGATTGCCCAAAACATACTAATTAGCCAGCTCATTAATTATTACAAGTTAATTAACTTTTTGATTAGTGGAAATGGACGTATGGTTCCAATTAGAAAGTTGCTGAGCGTTATCGAAAACCACTAAATCAGTCATTTTCAGAACGACTTTGAGCGTGTGAGAAGAGTAGTAGCGCACTAAAGTTACCACTTGTGGAGCAGGTACAAGGCTAGTGGTTGCGATAAGGCGCCCGCGCGATTTTTCCGCCTCTTATCTAGCCCCAGCCTTGTACCTGCTCCACGAGTGGTAACATTAGTGCACTACAGTGCAATCCACTTATAACAATAATGAGAAACCCCAAAACTTCAACTGTTATAACCGATAATCGTTGTATCCGGACGAGAAACTGAGCGTTTTTAGTCTAGAAGCTCTAGAAACTGATCGTTATAACTTATAGTAATACATCGTTATATGTAATATCGTTAAAAGTGGATGGCTCTGTACTACTCTTCTCACGCGCTCAAAGTCTTTCTGAGAATGACTGATTTACAGGTTTTCGATGACGCTCAGCAACTTTCTAATTGGAACCATATGTCTATTTCCACTAATTAGAAAGTTAATTAACAAATTGTAATAATTGGCTGGCTAATTAGTATGGTTTTGGCAATTCCTGACGTCCGCCGTGGCTGATGTTTGTTCCCGAAGACAGTTCCTTTTTTTTTCAAACGCCCTAATTTTTAGGATTTTTAAAAGTCTTCGCAAATACACTCGGTATATATATATATATATATATATATATATATATATATATATATATATATATATATATATATACAGGGTGTTTTTCTTAAGCTTCACAGATTTGTTTAAAAAAAGCCGTGAAAGTTTCACTTATGCCGCTTGTGGAGGTGAGTTATACGGCCAGAGGGACATATTATAGGGGCCTAATCGTAACGATCAGTCGGCGAATTAATTAAAATTTGTTAATTAACTTTTTAAATAAGGAAAATAGACATATGGTTCCAATTAGAAATTTGTTCAACGTCATCGAAAA
>JAZHYW010025495.1:0-14559 GCA_037355805.1 Ixodes ricinus | reverse complement strand
GTAACACTCAGTGCTGTTGATCATGAGCTTCCCCGCCAACAAAATGACGAGACGGCTGAATGTTCAAGTGCTCTGACGTACTGACTCACTCTAAACAGCTTAACATCCCCTCTGACGCAATAAGTAGGCCAACGAGGCGGATGTGCATTGTTTGGATTATCCTTCTAACCGGTGAAATCGCACGCAACCCGTGCCCTTGTCCTACACTTTCCGGTTGTACCAGGAAAGTTTATGACCATGTGGCAGCTTTGCAGTGCAACCACTGTGACAGATGGCACCTCCGGAAGTGTGAACTTTTATCGCTTCGGTAACGCCGGCTTCATGTCTTCTTCGTGGGAACCATGATTTTGTGGCGTTATGTCAACTGACGCCAATAGATGAAACCTTTTCCCCTCCCACAAAGGCAAACAGGGACCTTACGTGCTTTCTGCCTGTGATAACCTCGCGCAGCCTACGGAACCCCAGCATCACACTATGGTTTTCAAACGTTCGGTCTATCAAAATAAGTCACCGAATATACTGGTGCTTCTTAAAGCGAATGCCCGCACCACATATACAATATGTGAGACCTGGCAAGACTATCATACATTCGATGACCAGATCGTGAATTTTAGTAAGCACACCGCCTAAAAAAGAGGCAGAGGCAGACGCACTCGTGGCAAACGCGCTCGAGGTAGACGCACTCGAGAGTAGTTTTTGTTGGCCTCAATCATGGAAAGATCAGCTTCAAAGCGTAGAAAGATGTTGTGTGGAAGCGTACACTGCACCCTTAACTCCCTGAATTCTTCCTATGACTTGCTCGGCCATTTCTTGAGGCATGCTAGCGTGGAGAACAACTCTCGCGTCTGTGTTGTAAAAGACTAATACTCACATTGACTGGGCTGACTAGATGGCCCCATGCCATACAAAAATGTGACGATCTGCTGCTTGATATAAATGAGACCTCAGGTTTTCTAGATGTATGCAAGCACGCCGCCTCCACCTCTCGATCTGGAAAACCATAATCACAGGACCTCACCTTGGTCACAAATCTGAGTTCTTATTCATGAGTGCACACAACTCCGACTTTCTAATTTTGATCATGAGGCTATCGCACTTGAAAGCCTTTTGTCTCTTAAAAAAAAAAAAACGGACATTACGCCAGAGTAATCCAACAGTTCTTCCGAATGGAATTTCAGAATTAGAACAACTTGCTGCACTTTGCCCCCTTGGAGCATTGTATTGGAAACCTCGTCCACTGACGATGCCTACAACTGCTGGTTGGACATCTAGCAGCCATACAGAAGGAAAGCTTCCCAACCAAAAACTACGAAAGTGGCACCACATTCCATGAATCTCGCCGGAAATTATCCACATGTCCCAAAAAATACGTGGGCCCTTTCGTAAAACATGGCGAACGAAGGACCCTCGCAAGGCCCCCATGCTTGCTCAAGAACGATACCTGCAAAAATACCTCAAGAAGTCTATATACACATCGGAAAGTACCTACCTGCAGAGTGTTACTGAAAAAGCGACCCGCTCTCCAAAGTTATTCTGGGCGTACGTAAAACATCAGAGGAAGTCTTCTTCAACCCCTGAGTTCCCAGTGAATGGCTGTCTTATTACGATTCCTCAGACCATTGCTAACCTCTTCAGTAGCCACTTTTATCTATATGGGCAGCTCCCCGACCGTTCTCTCCAGCACCCTACCTTCCGAACGCGGAACTGACCTTGGAGCCCCCGGAATGCCTTACAATAATGTTAGAGGTCAGTACCGAAGCCATCGCATTCACCAACTGTTACCAGGGAGCAGGCCCAGATGGTGTTCACCCCACCCTGCTTCATCCCACCCACCCTACCAAGCTGGCCCCCGCACTGACTTCAATGTTAATTAACTTTCTAGCTGCTGGCTTAGTTCCTAGACTGGAGATTTGCCTTCATCAATCCTGTACACAGGGAACATGAAGCACCCGTGTCGTCTGTGACTGCATATCGGCCTATGCTTTCTACGTCCATTGTGTGTCGTATACAATACGGCTACTTCGGCACTTTGAGATGAACGGGCTTCTCACACCGCCTCAGTATGGTTTCCAGGCTAGGTGCAGTAGCGAACGGGCACAGTCACTGTTGTCCACACGCTGAGCAACCACTTGGATAACCGGCAGGCTTGTGAGATTGTGCAATTAGATTTTAAACGAGCTATTGATAGAGTGAGTCAGTCACGATATCCTCGTTCACAAGCTGTGGAACACGAGAATTAGAGGTCATGTTCATATATGGCTGTCCCGCAATTCCTGCGTGAACGCAAACAGCAAGCTGTGTTTCGTGAAGTCACGTCTTTCGCTAAAGTAGTCCAGTCCAGCCCAAGGCAGAGTGCTGGGTACGACTCTTTTCAATGTCTTCATTAACTACCTTGTGCTCTCCTTGAACTCTACGCCATTTGTTTATGCCGATGACGTCACGCCATTACGCCCTGTGTTAAGTCCCGTTGCCTATCAAGAATATTGATTGATTGATTGATTAGGGTTTTATGGCGCAAAAGCATCTTAGGCTATGATGCGCCAGATACAGACTATTGCAGAGAAGGTTTCAGAGGGGAAAGAGCTTTAGTAGCTGTGATGGATTAAAACTATGTATATGACTTGTAAATAGTGATGGAGATGAAGTTGAATATAAAATTATAGCCGGTGTAAAAGACCGATAGCTCTCAAAAAGTTAAAAACACAACTGTGTGGTACAAGTGGGTCGTTGCCAAGTAGAATACTAAGGTGTAAAGGCGTATGCTCGTTATACAATTGAGAAAAATGTTTCCGACGTTCTCGGTCATACGCTGGGCATTCAAGTAAAATGTGTAAAACTGTTAGAGGACTAAAACAGTTCTCACACTCTGGGGCCTCTTCCCTGCGCAGGAGGTGGCCATGAGTAAGGTGTGTATGACCTATCCTCAGTCGACACAAGACAACCTCATAGAAACGTTCACGGTGTCGAGCACTCTCCCACTCACTGATCAATGGTTTTACAGAATGGAGCTTGTTATTAACTTCTTCATCCCATTCTTGCTGCCACTTCCTTCTAATACAATGCTTTAAAAGTGTGCTATAATCTTTGTATGGAATGTCATGCAGGTCCACTTCTTGCTCACCAGCAGAACTTGCAGCAAGGTCTGCTTCTTCATTTCCGGGTATACCAACATGGCTAGGAACCCAACATAAAATTATTTTAATATTCTTTCTTGAAGCATCAATAATTTTATTCTGTAACTCCATGATTATTGGGTTCTTTGAAGTCTTTAATGATGAGAGTGAACGCAGAGAACTCAGTGAATCAGTGTACACGACTGACTGCTTGCTCTTTGTTTTTACAATGTGATCAACTGCAAGACGGAGACCACATAACTCTGCTGTTAAAATAGTGGCTGTACACGCAATCCGTTTTACACAACGAACAGAGGGGCCGACCATAGCACATCCAACAAACGATTCTGTCTTAGTACCATCCGTGTAGTATGAGTTGTGTCCAGAATATCTACTCTGAAGCTCAAAAAATTCCTGTTTTATATATTCTGGTGGAGTTTCTTTCTTTTTAATTTTCGTTAGTGAGAGGTCACAGGAAATGAGGCAGTGGTCCCACGGAGCTATTGCTTGTGGAACAGGAGTGACGGGCATTGTACTACTCAGTCCAATTGAATCTGCTTTGGATGCATTTCTCATACTAAAAGGCGGTATTACAGAGGGCTTGTTGTCAAAAGTATGTTTATATCTCATTTCTTCAACAGCTTCTCGAGAAGGGTGCAAGGGAACCGAACGAATTCTAAGCGAATACATAAACCCTAAAGCAAACCTCCGCTTCTCCAGAGAACATTCATTTGACTCTACGTAAAGGCTGGGAATAGGCGACGTGCGAAATGCACCTGTAGACAGCCGCAGTCCCTGGTGATGAATAGAGTCAAGCATTCGTAGGGCTGAAGGCCTTGCCGATCCATACACACTACTACCATAATCGAGGCGCGAGCGAATCACCGATCCGTAAATTCGGAGGAGGCAGAGGCGATCAGAGCCCCAGGAGGTGTGCGAAAGCACCTTAAGGATGCTTAGTGCTTTTTGGCATTTTAATTTGAGATATCTGATATGCGAAAGAAAGGTCAATTTACTGTCAAGAATAAGCCCTAGGAATTTATGTTCAGGTTTTGTTGGAATTGAAGCGGATCGCATGGTCAACGAGGGCTGCACAGAAGTTCCCCGTAGGCGAGAAAAACAAACAGACACTGTTTTTTCAGGTGAAAAGCTGAAGCCGTTCTGGTCTGCCCACTTGAGCAAATTGTTAATTGCTAATTGGACCCTACGTTCGCACAAAGCAAGGTTACAGGATGAGACGGATATCTGAAGGTCGTCAACATAGAGTGAATACTGTACAGATGGTGGAATGGCCCGAGCTATTGAGTTCATTTTAACTATAAAAAGGGTTACACTCAAAACGCCTCCCTGAGGGACGCCATTTTCCTGGCAGAACTCTCTAGAGTAAGTAGTGCCCAATTTAACACGGAAGGTACGCATCCCCAGATAGCTCTTGACGAATGCTAGCATTCTACCACGAATGCCAAAACTATACAGGTCTTGCAGGATGCCATGACGCCATGCCGTGTCGTACGCCTTTTCCAAGTCAAAGAAAACAGACAGGCAGTACTGCTTATTTACAAAGGCCTCACGAATAGTAGTCTCCAGACGAACCAAATGATCTATTGTAGACCGTGACGAACGAAACCCACACTGGTATTTGTCAAGGATATTTTCTTTTTCCAAAAATACATGAGTCTTTTGTTAAGCACTCTCTCCAGAGTCTTACTAAGACAGCTTGTTAGCGCTATTGGGCGATAACTGGTCGCGCACGATGCATCTTTTCCAGGCTTTAGCAAAGGGATAACAGTGGCCACTCTCCATGAGGATGGAAATGTGCTCTCTTGCCAAATGCGATTGAACAAATACAGGACTATGTCAAGTGTAGAGGGGTGGAGATGTGTAAGCATGTAATAATGAATTCCATCTGGTCCGGCAGCCGTAGGTTTGACTTCATGCAGCACCCGTTCCAGCTCACTCAGCGTAAGGAGCGAGTTGTAAGCTTCTCGAGCACCACCGGATGTTCGAACAGACTGCAGCTCTGCCTGAGTCTTGTGTTTCAGAAAAGCAGCTGAAGAGTGCTCGGAACTAGAAACACGTTGAAAGTGTTCCCCAAGGAGATCTGCCTGCTGTTCAAGGCTCTCGGGGCACAGTCCATTTGCAGAAAGAAGCGGTACTGAGAAAGCACGGTAGTTTCCATTGACTTTATGAATTTTGTCCCACACTTCTTTGCTAGTGGCAGTGCTGTTAATCGAGGATGCATATTTTTGGAAGCTTCGACGTTTAGACTGGCGGCGTATGTATCTCGCACGAGCCTTCATTTGTTTAAATTTGATCAGGTTAGTTTGCGTTGGGTAACGTCTGAAAATCCCCCAGGCTCTGTTTTGCTTTCTTTTCGATTTGTCACAGTCGGCATTCCACCATGGTTTAGGACGATGGGGTAGGTGAGACGAGGTCATGGGGATAGCTATCATTGCAGCATGAAGAATGTGACTACTAAGCAGACTGGTGATTTGATTGACAGACAGATTGTCAAATGATGTGCAAGCAAGCTGAGTAGCCTCACTAAAAGTACCCCAGTTTGCCTCTTCGAACTTCCAACGGGGTGTTCGTGTGGGTAGTGTAGCGGGTGGATTGATGCGGTTTAAAATTATGGGGAAATGGTCGCTTCCATATGGGTTGGGATCAACGGCCCATGAAAAAAGGGGGAATAATGTTGGGTCGCTTAGTGACAGATCAATGGATGTGAACGAACGAGTTGGAACGCTGAAATATGTAGGCTCTAGTTTGTTTAACAGGCATAAAGCAGTAGAAGAAAGAAAACACTCAATCATCGAGCCACGTGTGTCACGTCGTTCACTGCCCCACATAGGGTTATGCGCATTGAAATCTCCTAGGATTAGAGCTGGTTGGGGGAGTTCGTCATAAAGAGATTCTAGCTCTCTGCGAGATAAGGTGTAGCTTGGAGGAATATACACAGAACAAACAGTTATCAGTCGATCAGACAAGATGCGAACTGCCACAGCCTCTAATGTGGTATTAAGTGGTACCTCGACACAAGGGGTAGACTTTGCAACAATTATAGCTACACCACCAGAGGTGTGGGATGAATGGAGACGGTCCCTACGAAAAACCTGGAAGCGCGTTAGGATGTTAGTATGATTATTGTTCAGATGAGTCTCCTGAAGGCAAAACGCTAGTGGGTGATGAAGATCTAGTAGAGAGTAAACGTCGTCATAGTTCCGGAGCAAGCCTCTGCAGTTCCACTGGAGAACTGTTTCTGCCATCTTACCAACAGGAAAAGAAAAATATATATATATATATCTTAAGAGTATATGTTTAACTAGACCTTGAAATCTATTTTGATGCGGGGAGCATTTTCTTTTTAGCCGTATCTTTCGGCCTGCCGGTGGTACCTCCGGAGGCCGAAAGTAGGGACTCCGAACTTGAGTGGAGTCTGTCCTCGTCGGACTTCGACCCACTCTCGTCCATTGGTTCACCGGGGGTTGCCGCAGGCTGATCCTTACGGGCCTGCGACCCCGACGGCTCACCGAGTTTCCGGGCGCCTTCAGAGGTGCGAGGAGGAATTCCCCGACCTCGAGGCTGCTGGGTTTTAGCGGGCACAGGGGGTCCACACCTCTGCGCTTGGGTGGACCCTGACGGACCAGGATCCTCCCTGCGGTCAGTGAGGGGAGTGGCTTGTACCACTCCAGGTGAGGTTGAGGGGGACTTGGGGAGGACACACAGGTCGTCCGTCGACGTCTGTGTTCCTGCTGACACCGTTGACCGCGCAAGTCCCCTGCGCGCGGCCTCGGCGAACGAACCTTGAGATAAAAATGAGTGTCGTTTTCTTGCTTCTGTGTAGGAGATATTGTCTTTGACTTTTAGGGAAATAATTTCTTTCTCTCTTTTCCACACAGGGCAGCTGCGAGAGTATGCCGGGTGAGGTCCCTGACAGTTGACACAAACCGTATTGTTGTTACCACAGTTATCGGTGGGGTGGTCGGTACTTGCACACTTGGCACAGGTAGCCTTTCCCTTGCAAGAGGCCGTTCCGTGTCCAAAGCGTTGGCAACGGAAGCAACGCCTTGGATTTGGGATGTAGGGCCGAACCCTACAGTTTAAATACCCGGCCTTGACTGTTTGAGGAAGCGTAGTCGAGTCGAAGGTTAGTACTAAATGTTTTGTGTGTCGCTCTTCACCATCACGCCGGAGGGTGATACGTCGCACAGAAACGACACCCTGACCTGAAAGTCCCTCAACGATCTCGTCGGTGGGAATTTCGAGAAGGTCATCTTCGGAGATGACGCCCTGCGTGTTGTTGAGTGAACGGTGTGGGGTCACAGATACTTTGTATTCCCTTACTTCGTTGATAGCCAGAAGTGCCGTACTCTGCTTCGCAGTAGTGACTTCCACAAGCAGGTCGCCAGAGGGAAGTTTTTTCGCTTTGAAGTCTTTTCCTATCACATTCTCTAGGGTCTTTGCAACCAAAAAAGGTGAAAGTTTTGAGAGTGGTTGGTTGTCGTTCTCAGAGTGCATTACCAGAAACTTTGGGAAGGTAATAACTGGCATTGTGGGGCTTGCTTTTTTTATGTTTCTTCGGTCCGAACCCTTTTCGAGGGCCGATCTAGAAAAGATTTAGCTTTGGAACCCATATGAATGGGAGAAAAATTCAGCACCCGTGGTGTGCCACCCACCACCGAGCCCAACATAGGGAATGGTCAACAGCCCATAACAAATAGGGCTTTGCTGGTACCGTTGAGCCATTAGCACTTGCCCGGGTGCTATACCCAAGCGTGGTTAGAATTTAGACTATTCATTACCACACAAGGTTGGCCCTTGCCGCCAAAGGAGATGAAAAGGGCGTAAGGAAGGTGGGATGAAGAAAAGGGAGAGATTTAGAAGTAAAAGAAGAGAGGGGATAGTAGGAGAAAAGGCGACTGACTGGATCATCCTGGCCGGGCCTTACCAGGACACCCGTCTACAGGAAGCAGGGGCCAAAGTGGTGTGTTGCCTCGCCCGGGGGCCCCGAAGGGTCCAAACCTACCCCGGGCTCGGCTCAACCACCAGGATGCCCTTTTCCCTGGACACGGGCTCGCCACGCACAGCCAGACGTGGGTGGGTCTTACCCACTTTTTACTCAGGGTCCGTAATGTAGCCAATGTGGCTGGGGTCCGTGGTGTCGCTACTCACCAAGCACCTAGCACCTAAGGCGCAGGCGCCCCCTGCGGGGCTCGGGGTCCGTGGAGACGCCACTCTCCAAACACCTGCTTTCACAGGTGCCCCCTGCGGGGTATCAAGAATAGCTAGAGGATTGCTTAGTGAGAGGTAGTCAACCGTACTACTTAACAAGGTTTATTTTTTCGAAGACGGGACTGGGAAACATGGTGGCCTTCTTTCGGCCGTTGCGCGCACTCTTCTCGCTTCTTACCCACACCCCACAGTTGCCAACATCACACCTCTTCCTCCTTAGAAAAATATTTTGAACCTTGAGGGTGGTCGCCTATTACGGGCAGACCTCCGCAGCATAATCTCTTCAGGTGCGTGTTCTTGTTGCTCCGGTGCGAGATCCGCTGATCTGTCGGACTCCTCAAACCCCACGTAACGCTTTCAGATGCCGAGCCTGCTGACGGCTCCTCACCATGGCGCTTCCGAATCTGATTCAAGTGTCGGCATACAATATCTTCTCGACTTTGTACGAGTCATGAACGCCGACCCATCTGCCTAACTAAGATGCCTGGAATTCAATCAGGATTTCTGAGGAGCTTACGGACCATGACACGTCCTCTTTACTGCAATTGCCGGCTTTCGGGTAGATTATCCGTTGCTTCTGCACACTCTACCGTCGGTACAAGGAGGTCTAGGTGGTTTGGAAGCTCCCGTCCGAACATGGCCTTAGCCGGAATGACACCAGTTGTCTGGTGTACCGTGCGGTGTTGACGAAACAAAAGCCTTGACACTCGGCAGCGCACTGATTTAGACGGCTCGCGTGCCAGTGCTTTTTTCAGTTCACCAGCGTAACGTTCCGTCTGCCCGTTGGTTGCAGGGTGGTAAAGGGCAGAGGTTATTTGCCGAATTTTGTTGTTCTTGCAAAATCTCTGTATCTTAGCAGACACAAACACCGGTGCATGTGGTCGGTTTGCCTTGCTGCATACCCGATCCGGAGGAATAACAGGAAGAGAGCGGTTTCAACAACAAGAAACTACATTTAATTGGACGTGGACGAGACGATGAAGAATAATAACAGAAAACCAAGGAGTACCGGCGGCACTTGAGTCCAGCCAGCGACTGCCTGTGCGCCGCCTCTGATCCGCCTTATCAAGGCAGCGCACGCGATGTGCGCGTGGCCGACTTGATTCCGCCGCCACGCTGGAAAGTTCTCCACCTGTGCCCCGCAGTCGGGCAACTGGGTTGGGGAGCCGCCAGGGCAACACCACCTAGATAGAAAGCCGAAGCGCTTCCCCCTCTCCCTTCAAGGAGCGTCGGCATGAGTAGGCTGAACTGGTAGTGCGCTTCTCCGCAAGGCTTCCCTTGACAGTTGGCTTCTTTACAATGCACATTCTCTTTTACTTTCCCTTTCTCTCTACGCTTTACGCGGCGCAAACAAAAAAAACAAAAAAGCGCCACGGCGTCGCGTTTTTTTTTTTTTTTCTTCTCCTCAACGGTCGTCCGTCGCGTTCCTTTCTTCAACGGCTTTTTTAGCTACTCCTGCGGGTTGGCTCACGTGACAATGAGGCTGGAGGAATCAACTAGAACAACTCTAGAGGCGAGTAGGTTTTTGGACGCCGAGGGTCGGAAGTTCAACTCTTGAGTGAGATCGAGCAAGACAACAGCGGCCTCGTCAGCGTCGTGTGTGAACGTTGCTTTACGATTGTCGGTGCTGTCATTCCGTACAGACGTGTATCCGCGCTTTGACGGAAAACTGAATGTGAAAGTGTCCAGATTTGAGTTTCTGCAAGGATGACTACGAAAGCCTGGACTATACAGCGAATCGATGGGAAGATCTCGCTCCTTGACGGCACGGCATGGCAGGGTGAGAACTTTTCAATTTTTATGATCGTGGTTTCGTTTCTTTTTTTTACTTTTCGCTGAATGCATACTTGGGAGTAATTTGGTTGGGGCCTGGAAGAAACATGTTCAAATGCTGGCGTTACTTGTAGGTGCACAACTAAATAAAAATGACTTGATTTATGAGTTCAGGATGGAATGTTTTCTCAAGCTATGCAAGTGATAGATTAGCATTGCAACAAACACATCAATTAAAAAAAAAAAGTACATTGTGTCGTTTCTGCGGATCCTCATCGGAGTGCAGAAATGATCCGCTACAACTAACTAGTTAGGAATATATTTTAGCGGGTTTTTGAGCTGTAGTTTGGAGTGCACGCAAGCCGGAATGTGGTTCATTGACCAGTTTACATATCCATACACCAGAGCCATATACTAACAATTTAGCTGGAGCCCCTTCAGGCTGCCCAAGGAATCCCACCACACACCAGGAAGCTCTATGGAGCATATTACTATTATTATTATTATTATTATTATTAAGTTCGAAATCATATCTAATAATCAATATGGTTTTGTCAACGGACGGGGTACACAGCCATTACTTGAAGATTTTGCAGATGAATTACATTACGGATTTGAAAAAAATGAGGTCGTATAGTGCCCTTTTTGTGGATGTTTCAAAGGCATTCGACAGTGTTAACCACAGCATTCTATTCCAAAAGCTTTATCATATTGGCTTCCGAGGTCCATTTCTGGAGCTACTAAAAGATTATTTAACTGGACGATCTCAACAAGTTCACATAGGTCACAAAAGAAGTTCAAAGCTCGCTTTAAAATCCGGAGTTCCACAAGGATCCATCTTGTCTCCGTTACTTTTTAATGTCTTTGTCAATGATATGTCAAATTCAATAGTTAGCTGCAAACTATATCAGTATGCTGACGACACTGTACTCTTGTCACGCCATATAGAATACGAAAAATCAATTTTTCTTCTCCAGCGTGAAACCACACATTTGATTGAGTGGTTTCAGCAAAATGACTTAAAAATTAACAACACAAAGACACGTCTGGTGTGTTTCCGGAATCCGTTAAAAGTTGTTATCCCAGATACGCCACTATTTTTACATTCATCAATTTGTCCCTCGTGTAAATGCACTCCAGTGGGTTATGTGGATCATGTGAAATATCTAGGTATTGAATTTGATAGTGACCTTTCATGGAATACGCACATGGGAACTGTATGTAAAAAGCTTAGACGTGTTTCTTGTCTACTTTATAATATGAGATCACTTGTTCCACAATATGTTAAAAAGATGGTCATTAATGCCTTGGCGTATAGTGTTCTTCGCTATGGAATAACCATTTATGGTGGCTGTTCTACGTTATGGCAAAAGAAAATTGACAATATTTTGACTGGAATGTTTAGAAGTATTATATACGGCACTGATACAGAAACAGAACAAGAAAAAATTGATCATATTAATCTTCCATTATGTCAAGCTCTGTTTACTGAGACGGTTGTTTTAAGACATTTTTGGGATGACAGTTTTAAAGTTCCCCACATTGCACCTCGGGCACTCAGACATACCACTCGTTTTGAGGTGCCGAGAATGTCAACGAGGTATGGCAGAAGACAACGAATATTTTATGTACCGGACATTTTTAACAGTCTCCCTGAACGAGTGTTGGACCTGGACTCGAAAAAAAGTTGAAACAAGCCCTACGAGACCTATTTTAAATCAAATGTGCCTGCACGTACCAGATTCATCTTCTGGGCGTCTTAAACTGTGCTCTAAAGATTTTTTTCTTAGGCCAGTGATGTGATCTTTATCACAACTCAAGTACTGTGGCAACTTGACATGACCTGTGCTTCATTTTTTTATATATTTTGATGTGTGTGTGTGTGTTCTTCATGTAATGGGACTATCAACATACCAACAACCCTGGACACTAACTTTACTAATGCTTCAATGTTATTTTTTCTTAAAGCGTGTGTGTGTGTGTGTGTGTTTTATGTGCTGATGCACTCTTCACAATGTTGAAATTAACTGATTTATAACTTCACTACTGGTGGTTTAGCCACACAAGCCAATTCTGGCTTCGGCAGACCCGAATCATACTTCGTCGCATCCGAAAAATAAACCATTATTATTATTATTATTATTATTATTTTCTGTACCTGGTTTTATGTGCTCGTGCAATAAGCTATTATTATTATTATTATTATTATTATTATTATTATTATTATTATTATTATTATTATTATTTATTATTAATAGCCGATTCGGCACATCAAATTCAAGAATAATTTTGATGTTTGTGATCCAAAATACCAGATTCAGAAACACTGCGAGTGTTCTCTCAAATACCGAACCACTTCAGCTTCACTTTAAAGGATAGCATTCTTTTCTTTTTCTTTTTCTTTTTTTGTATTTTTATAACCATTTTTGATTATACTACCTTTCTTTGGATTAATGTGATTTCCTCCATTTTCCTTTCATTTCCTGCAGAAGCGGTCAAACACACGTCCCGGAGACTGCTTTGATGAACTCGGGCTACTGTACGGCTTCCATGGGACAAGCTGAAAACTGAAAGCTTGAAGAACGCTTTGGAATATATAGGCAACTGGCTTGCTTCTAATATCACGTGTTTACAAGGCACATTTACGAAGATGAAAACAAAATACTGCTGAGGAGCGCGCTGTTAACGATCACTACAGCTAGCAAGGATGGAAACTAGAAAGATCTTCCCAAGCGAGCAGATGCTTGACCCCCTACCTGCAATGTGGTCCTTGGCTGTAAAAAATAAGACACAGCCTCCCGGCCCTGGGCTACGTGGCCAGCCGTGCATTCTACACCACCTAGAAAAACCTAAGGGGCAAAAAATGCAAGGCCGCATCGACAGCATGAAACAAGTTGGCTACAGTTTGCTCGCACAGGAAGACTGCACTCGCAATGAAACTCGGTTATAGAAGGGCTTGTTTTTCCTGGTGTAAATGCTGTAGAACACGACTATGTTGTTCACCAATTGGTGATGCCCAGCCAGTGCCGACTTGTTACATATCTCATAATGTAGCTACTCGCCAAAAGAAGACTTCCGACTTCGATGCCTGTGAAAATTAACATACGAGTGAGCTCATTTTAAAACACATTGTCACGAGAAAATGCACAAGCATATTCTTGTGACATGTTTGCAACAAGATGAATTTTCCCATTAATGCCAAGAATGCCAAACAAACGAAATGGAAAGCTGAAACCCTGCAATCAAAGACCCTCGCTGCCAACCGTCACGGATGTCATGAAGCGAACTCGGACCAAGGAAGAGTATGTGTGACGCCAGTGATGGTGAACCCATTGTGAGTGCGAGCCGAAGCTTGTGTTGGACTGCAGTGAAAACATTCAACTGAGAAACCTTTGTAGCAAGATGACAACAATATTATAAGTGCCAGCGCGAAATCTAAAATAAAGCTAAGGGGTCAAGGCTAAACAAACAAATCAGTTCCTGTCCGGCCAGCAACGTGCTTGCACTTCATCCTCATGGAAAGGCAACTGCTCTCTGAAGTCGGTGAATCTGTGTGTGTGTGTGTGTGTGTGTGTGTGCAGATAGTCGGTGTCCTTGCAGCAGTCTCTTGGGTATCTTGTGGTGCTACAGCGTAAATGCCGACATGCTGCACAGATGTTGTGTGTCTCGGTGTCACAAAATCTACAGCATCCAAGATGCATGTGTATAGATATTTCTCAAGACGGATATTTTCAGAACTTACGGATACCAGGAGGCTCGTTTCGCAGTGTTCAAAGGTGACCGATTTCTTATTTACGACTCTCTTCTGTATTGTAAATGCAAGCAACTTTGAATACGAAGTTCCGATGCCCACTTCTGTTTGTGTACAAAACTTGTTTCTGGCTGCCCTAACTGTGTCCTTACATAGACTCGGTACTGTCGAAGTACATCAGTGTATGGGGCAACGCTCGGGTACTACGGTAGTTTTTTGCAAAGATAAAGTTTTCACATTATGACATTGCCAAGAAATAGGTCACAGGTGTTTTTTCGATTTAGTAACCAGATAGGTTGCTTGCTGCAAAACAAGTACTATATTTGAACAGCCAGAGTGCATTGAATTGCTGAACCTTTACAGATTTATCACAGGTCTAAGAAAAGTGTGTCAAAATATGTGCAATAAATGTTTCAAACTATGTGCAATACATTTTTCAAACCAGCACATCACAATTTTAGAATGTTATTACTTTTATACTTGTCTGGCAATTTGGGTCCCGTTGCTCTTGCATCAGGTGTCCCTAAGGGTAGTGTACTCGGGTTTCTAGCGTTTCTAATACGTATCAATGACATACAATCATCAATTAAATCGACAATTAGACTTTTCGCTGATGCTCGAGTTATTTACTGGAAAATTAATACACCTATAGTGATCACAATATTGTCACGAATGACGAGGTGACAAATA